>LPNX010416967.1:1757-74124 GCA_001517045.1 Pseudotsuga menziesii
TTTCCACAGACCTGCCTGGAGCAATGATAAAATTAAAGACAGCCATGCACTATGCCTTAAGAATAACCAACCCCTTTCCTTCACACTATGCTCTTTGCCATATATTTGCTCGCTGTGATAGCTCCCCTGTATGGCCAAAATGAAAAACATTTTTACTTGGAGAGACCTTTGGGACTTTGAGGCTCATTGTTGGAAGGACTAGAAGGTATTAGCTTGTCAGATGCCCTCTTTTCTTCTGACAAGACTGCTTTCAAAGACATCATTGGGTTGCTCCCCCCCTAAGGACTTGTTCAAGCTGAACATTGATATGCAGGGGCCAGGGCCCTTTCTGGAGACACTGGGTGTGGGTATTTGGCAAAAAGATTCAACAGTCTGATTTATGTTGTTTATGATTTATTTGACATGTGAGACAAACTTTTTAGGCCTGTGATGCAACAACAATGTGGTTACATATAGGATATATTTTTGTTGTAGGTAATTGATTCTAATTTATAGCAAACAAAAAAGTAAGATTACACTGAAATCTACATACAGATGTTGAAAGCGGAAGCCAGGTGTGTAGAGACATATGAGACAACTGCAAGAACATGTAATCATTGGATGAGTGAAAATGAGCAGAAAAAAATAGCAAGGATCTCTGCAAAGTGAGAATGTTAATAGGTTGGGGAAGACTCAGAAAAAATGTTTTTTGATAAGTAAAAGGATAATTTATATACCTGATACAACAACATAGTGCAAAATGTGATGATACATGATACAGAGATGATGAATCTGTTAGTTTTTCAACATTTAAGCTAGCAATATGTTAAGATCTTTTCACTGAGAGAATAACAAGTACAGCAATCACATAAGCACATCACAAGAGACAAGAGACACAAAGATTTTAGGAGGGGAAACCATAAATGGAGAAAACCCCTCAACTTCCTCTAAGATAGTATCACCACAAGATGAGATCCCAAAACAATAATATGACCTCCCAACACAACAGCAGCCTTCTGTCTTCTGTCAAGCCAAAGTATTTCCTTCTCCAAAGGTGCGCCACACTTGAGAAAGCAAGTGATGTAATTACCAAGTGATAAATCGAGAGACTCTCACTCTCTATTTATATTCTTCCGTTGACTTGAAGTGCACTCAACCATGTAGGCTTAACTTACAATTATTTACTCGAGCCTACACCTTAATTAGTGTATAATAACCCAAGTGCCCCGAAACTGTGGGGACTTTACCTAATGACTTGATATGACTTGTTTACATTATTAATCCTCCCGATCGGAACATCGGGGTATGACAACATGACTCAAATACATAATAGAAACATCCCGGAATAAACATCGGGTTACAATACATAAGATACATGGAAGAATACATTCCGAAGTTACATATACATCAACACTCCCTCTTAACTAGGAAGGTATTCTTTCGACACAATTTTTCAGCACTGGTCTTCTTCTCTGCATCAACTGGATCATCTTCGTCTTGAGTCATCTTCGTCTTCATGTCATCTTCATCTTCAAGTCATCTGGATCTGGATCATCTCTCGATCTGGATCAACATAAAATGGCATCACTGGATCTAGATCATCACTCGATCTGGATCAACATCACTGGACTGGATCTGGATCATCACTCGATCTGGATCACCACTGCTGGATCTGGATCATCACTCGATCTGGATCACCACTGCTGGATCTGGATCATCACTCGATCTGGATCTCTCAGAGTCATCATAACTGGATCTGGATCTCCTCTAGTCATCATCATGTGTATACTGTCTCTTCATAGGAAGTTCTACAGAGCCAGCCATTTTTCATGCTGGTTGTAGGTCATGCTGGTTGTAGGCCTACCCTCATGTAGGTCTTTTCCCAGCACTTAAATATGACCTGCTCGTCAGAAGGGCCCAGCACTCACATTCATCAGCATGATAGGACACACCTACTATCATCTGTGAAATGGCTCAGCAGTTATAATCACCAGCATGGTAGGACACACCTACTACCATCTGTGAAATGGCTCTGCACTTATATCTGACCTACTCGTCAGAAAGGCACAATCCCATCCAGGGGAACACATCCAACCACACTGATGGGAGACTCCTATCTAGACAGGAACACATCCTATCATAGTGATAAGATATTTTTGCACTTACATCTGACCTCCTCGTCAGAAAGGCACAACCATCTAGGGGAACACATCCAACCACACTGATGGAAGACTCCTATCCAGACAGGAACACATCCTATCACAGTGATAAGAGATTTCAGCACTTATATCTGGTCCTACGAGAACACATCCCAGCAGTCACTCCAGAAAGGCTCTGCACTTACATCCATCCAGGGGAACACATCCAACCACACTGATGGAAAGGCTTGCACTCACATCTGATCCTATGAGAACACAACCCAGCAGTCATATCAGAATGGCCCCCAGTCCTCGACTGAGCTACCTGGTAACTGACCAGGCGCCTCCACTCTCATAGAGAATGGCAATTGCCCTTACATCCGACCTGCTCGTCGGAATGGCCAACACTCACATCTGACATGGAAGGAACTAAATCCTTTAGCCATGAACAGAATGGTTCAGCCCTTACATTTGATCAAGTGGGAACACATCCCTCTGTCACATCAGAATGCCTATACAGTCCTGTACTGAATCATCCTGGTAACTGACCAAGTGCCTCCATTCCTAGAATGGAAATTGCTCTTACATCTGTCCTGCTCGACAGAATGGCCAGCACTCATATCTGACATGGAAGGGAGAAACCCTACCACCATGTCAAAATGGCTCAGCCCTTATATCTGACCTACTCGTCAGAATGGCTATGGATCTCAGCACTCATATCTAACATGGAAGGAACCAATCCTCTCACCATGATAGAATGGCTCAGCCCTTACATCTGACCATGGAAGGAACCAATCCTCTCACCATGTCAGAATGGCTATGGGTCTCATCACTTTCTCTGGGAGGAAGCCTCGATCTCGAGAACACCAAGTCTCTCTCTGAAGTACTCGAACTTCAGTCTAGCCAATGGCTTCGTCAATACATCAGCTATCTGTTCCTCCGTCGCAACATACAAGAGCTTCACTGCTCCTCTCTGCACCATATCCCTAATATAGTGATATTTGATCTCAATATGCTTCGACCTGTCATGGAACACTGGATTCTCTGACAACTTCACGCAACTCTGGTTGTCACAATGTATACAAGTAGCATCCAACTGGAGATCAAATATATCAAACAGTAGCTTCCGTAGCCATACTGCCTCACAACTAGCTGAACAAGCTACGACATACTCTGCTTTAGCTGTACTCAGTGCCACACAGGATTGCTTCCTACTAAACCAAGAGATCACACCTAATCCCATACTCAAGCAACATACCGAAGTACTCTTCCTGTTGATGGCACCGCCTACCCAATCATCTAATGATACATCGTAGCATCAACCGACTCTGACGAAGCATCACTCAATAGCTTCAAGTTCGATGCCATAGGTGTGGTCATGCAGTCCATCATCCTGAATCTCTTCAGGATATCTACTGCATACTTTCCTTGTCCAAGGAAGATCCCATCTGTACTCTTCCACACCTCCATGCCTAGAACAGTAGTGCATCAACACATAACAGGAGCATCACTGGTCTTCCACCTTCAACCTTGGATCAAAGGTTGGAATCCACTTTACTCTCAGTAAAGCCTAGAATCATCAGTAATCTGCCCATCCTGTTGTACCATGTCGAACCTCAGGATCTTCTGCAATCACTCCCTCTGAAGCGAAGCATCATAATCCCTCTGTCTTCCGTACTCTATGCACTAAAACATTATGTACTGGAGTGACAAGTAGTATCCATCTAAGATCACTGGATACTAAGATCCTCTATCTTGAGCTTCTTCAAAAGTTCATCTTGCACCCATCTGTGAGCTTGTCATCCTCTATCAACCTTGTAGCAAAGGTTAAGATATTCATCAAGCTCATCATGTATGTGTTATACCACGATGTTTCCATCTACTGCATGATGGAACTATGAAATTCTCTTTAGGTCTTGATACTGCGCCTTGACATCATTCTTCTTGAACTGGTCTTCCCTTTCTTCTTGATGGCTGGAAGGTTCTGCATCAATGATGTCACTGCACTCGTCATATTATTCTTCATTTTGAAATGTCTTCACTTGTTCTTCGAAACAAGTCTTCATTCTTCTTTGCTTGTAGGCGATTATGTATGCGATCTTTCCTACAAGTCAAATGCATTTGTATGGTTAGAAACATTTCATAAGGAATATTCACACTGGCAAGTTACTATGCATAAGTATATGATCATGCAACTACTTTAGCCAATACAACATTCATCCATATCTCATTGAAACTTTCTAGATGCCTTCCATCTCTACCAGGACAACATTGAGATTGTGCACTAATCCAATATGTCAGCAAAGAGGTTTCATTCTAGATAAGTAGCAATGGAGAATTTGTATAGCCCCATGAGCCACTTACCCATCACATGCATATTAGTAGTATTCTGTCATTAATGCAAACATCCTATCATGCATAATACAATAACTGAATATAAACAAATGCATAACAAAACAATATCATGAAATGACAATTGAATACTTATCTTTATTTGTTTCGAGGGTAGACTCCTTCTTGAGCCTTTAGCTTCATCGTATTCTTCATTAATAATCACATCGTTTCTTATCCAAATGTTGAGTTGGATAAGAGGTTCTTCAAGATTTGATTTCTTCATATTCCTCATTGCTTGAGGGATCTTCTTTGGATGGTGAGAGCCGGATCTTCAAATGCTCCCGTCTTATCTTCTCTTCTTATGGGTAGAGCTTCTTCTTTTTCCCAAAGTTTGATGAAAGTAATCACTTCCTTCTGGAACACATTCCTTGAATGAATGAATTCCATAATCCTGGGAGGTCATTCAAGGTGGCCATCACCACTTCTGCATTCTTCACCGCTTATTTTACCACTTCAAGTTGTTCTTCCCTTCAAATAGCTTGAAATTCTGGAAGACCTTCAACAACTTTGCTTTGTAGTGCACATGTGCAATTTTTCTATGCCAAAGCTCATTTGAATCTACCGTATCATGGATCAAGGCTTGTTCTGGATGGCCCTTCAATTTGTACAAGCCTCCTTCTTGTTCTTCAATCACTACTGCATCATCGATAGTCTTCCCTTTTGGTCACATGATGACCTGACCATCTATGAATGCAGCCCGCATTCCTTTTGCATCAATGCTGAAATGGAGAGAAGGTTCTTCTTCAATCCTAGCACAAATAATACTTCTTTCATTTTTAGAGACTTACCAGAGTATAGCTTGTATGAAGATTCCCCACTACCTTTTATTGGACATTGGTAGTCATCTCCTAGTCATTCATGTTCTGATAGTCTCACAAAAGATTCCTTGAATCTCGTCATATGTTTGGAAGCCCCACTGTCTATAAGCCAATCATCACTTCCATGAATAATGTTACCTGTGAGAGTTGATATCAGAACATATTCATCCTCGCTTGAAGAATCTTCACTTTCATGTCTGGATCTCTTTTTGGATGGTTCATCATCCTCTGCAGCATGAGCATGATGTCTTCTTTGGCCTCGTCTCCCTCTGAAACTGGAACCTCTATACTCATGTAGGTGTCCAATCCAGAGAGATAAAATACTTCTATGTTTGGAAGTTTTCAACTTCACCAAGCTTATCATCAAGCTGATCATTTTGAAATGAGAACCTCAAATGGAAATAGCAAAGGATTAGATCTTACCGATTTGAGGTGTCCGCCCTTGTCCCGGAGTTTGCTGATCTAGGGTTTGTCGCAGAAACCCTAATTTTCAAAAATTGGAATCTTTCATATTTTATTGGATGAACATATATATCTATTCAAATGGAGCTGTCCAATGTACTCATTTTCTGAAAACAGTGGAGGGAAGCTCCCGGAACAGGAAGCCCTAATTTTCTGATTTCTTCTGCAGAAATTCCTGTTACTGTTTCTATGATATCTCCGAAATTACTGCTTCTATGTCTCTGAAATTTCTCACTGAGGTAACCTCACATGTCTCTGATCCAACACCATAGTTTTCATCAAAATTGGTTTCACCATTTGGGATTTATGATCCTTTTCCCAAGGTGACCTGTTACAGGACTGTTCAGAACAAAGAAGTTGTATGGATTGCCACGTGTCACTGGTTCATATTATGAGTCTGATATTTGGACCACATAAATTACAGTCTGTTCGATTTCAGGAACATCTTTAGGAATTCCATTTGGACCTCTGTAGCCCAAGATATTGCAGATCTCCCCAGGTGTCCTGTTTATGGATGATTTCTGGAAGAGGATGGAACCCTAACGTGGAGAGATCATATCTCCCATAATATAGCGAATATGAGGCTGATATTTGGATACAGGATTCATCATGATTTCATATTCGGCCCTTGCAATTTTAAGCTTCTGATACTTCGCCAATCTCAGAATATAGCGACTGTACCAAAACTTAGCAGTTTTAGTATTTAGGGTTTCTCTAGCTAGGGGTCAAACTAGGGTTTGACTTTCCCAGAGATTTACCCAACCAAATTTCTTGATACAGGTCTCTAAACTTCGGTTTTGATGAGGAGAACAATCATATGCTAGTCTCATTCAAAAATTCCTCTTCTGTAGAAAGCCCTAATTTCCACATCGAAACTGAAAATGCTTGAAATTGAATTCCGCATCGACAGAAAGATGCACCCTTCAATGGAGAGTCATCTTAGCATACTTTTGCTGAAAATCTATGGAGGAAGATCCACAAAATAGGAAGCCCTAGGCTCCGCAGCTGCACAGTGTCTTCTTCTCAGGTTAGCTCTGATCCCATGTTAGTTTTTCAACATTTAAGCTAGCAATATGTTAAGATCTTTTCACTGAGAGAATAACAAGTACAACAATCACATAAGCACATCACAAGAGACAAGAGACACAAATATTTTAGGAGGGGAAACCATAAATGGAGAAAAACCCTCAACTTCCTCTAAGATAGTATCACCACAAGATGAGATCCCAAAATAGTAAGATGACCTCCCAACACAACAGCAGCCTTCTGTCTTCTGTCAAGCCAAAGTATTTCCTTCTCCAAAGGTGTGCCACACTTGAGAGAGCAAGTGATGTAATTACCAAGTGATAAATAGAGAGACTCTCACTCTCTATTTATATTCTTCCATTGACTTGAAGTGCACTCAACCATGTAGGCTTAACTTACAATTATTTACTCGAGCCTACACCTTAATTAGTGTATAATAACCCAAGTGCCCCGAAACTGTGGGGACTTTACCTAATGACTTGATATGACTTGTTTACATTATTAATCCTCCCGATCGGAACATCGAGGTATGACAACATGACTCAAATACATAATAGAAACATCCCGGAATAAACATCGGGTAACAATACATAAGATACATAGAATAATACATTCCGAAGTTACATATACATCAATAGAATCTATCTGCATCATCATATTGTATTTCATTAACTTTGAATGCATATTGTATGTTCATGCAAAATATTGGTATAAACTGGGTTGGGGTTTTACATTTTCTTCCCAACTCTATACTAGACAACTGCTTTAGGCAGAAATATAGCCATCAATTCTTAGATAAATTCAGAAAATGTAAAAAGTAGCCGTATTTTAGCTATGTTTCCCACCTTTCTCATGGACAGATTCTGAACGCTATCCACAAGTTGGCAATTGCATGGATTATTGCTATTGGTGGATATGAATATGTGAATGTTTGATTGGTTTTGTCACCTTTGATTATGCCCATTTGGTGTTTAGAATATTTCAATAGGACAAGCAGCATATCCATGCTGAGTTCTTGCTGAACTACATTTCGATTTTGTTCACATCCATAACACACAGCTAATAGTGTCCCAACTAAAACTGGAGTTAATTGTGGATCACTGAAGAAAGCAAATGGTAGGTCACATATCCAATATGCTGATATCAGTTTTACTTTTCTTAATGATGAGGTCCTATGCTTTAGTGAAAATGAGCATAGACCCATTTGAGATTTCAACAAATGAATATGATACACCACCAGATGCATCTCTTGCTCTGAAAAATTGCTCAATTGTATACAAAAATCCCTCAATAGAGAGGGTAGAAGAGACCATAGCTGCACTCCCTGGATGAACATGTGATGGGAAACCATGCAACAAGGAGCTCAAAAAATTTTTGTTCAGGTTCCATGCAACAGCAAGCAGATTGGAAGTAGCCACATATTGGTCGCCAGCTAGCTGAATTAAGGAGCTCTGTATATGTTGGAGTACATTGCATCTTCAATGCATGTGCTCCTGCATCAAAGAAGAAGATATGTAGAACTCTCACGACAGCTTCTCCAACTCAAATAAGAGAATGATTTACCATCACCACTGCTAAGATCTTAAATTGGACGAGCTATTTGGCACCCACAATACCTGCCCTCACAACACAAGGAGAAACTCTTTATTTTCTGCTTAGTAATCCCTCAAAAGTCCGTCGCTCCGGTGCTTTTCAGTGTTTGCATAGATAGGTACAGATAGCTGTTCATTAATTTCCAACATAGTGTTTCTTGGTTTTGGATTCTCCCTAGTTTCTAATGGCTTTCTCTCATAGTTGTTCTACTTCTTATTATGGCGGTCTCCTCTTCCCGGGTTGAACTTTCATTTTCTCTCCTCTACTCCAAAAACTAGCTCTCTTTTCCAATTCGAGTTTTCCCTTATTTGCATACATGAAGGGTGCCAAGGAGAGTCCAATTCCTCTACTCCAACTGACTATGACTAACACCATGAACTTATGAAGCCCATTGCAATTTTAAATCTAGGTATAAATAATATAGTTTGAGGAAATACGAAGTGTTTCACATCTGGTCTATTTGTATGACGATATGGTATGATCATTGAACTTCCACTTGAAACCATAAGCTGATTAGTCTATCCACCCCACTGTAGTATGCCACACCATTAGATGCACTTGACTTCTTGTTGCACTTGCACCTAAGTAATTTGCACAGCTGAACTTGTCACACTAATGGACTCTAAAGTTACCCCTACCATGTGCACTGTGTCCATGGCACAACTTGACTTGACACTCTAATGGACTCTAAAGCTACCGCTATAATGTGCATGACTTAACAAGTGATTCCTTCTCTCCAAACAGGGATTTGTCTATAAACAATAAAAGAAAACAAAAAGCTCATCAGTAAGTCTTGAATTCCATCTGTTTACACATTCTAGAATCTGTTTAGATACACAAGTATAAGCCTTAGAGGAAAAACAAAAAACAAAGAAATACCTGGAAGCTGCCATGGATCATATTTGTAGAGATCCACCTCTGCTATTATAGGAACAGGAATGATCTGCGAGGCTGCCTTCTTGCACGAGTAATGCACAACCAGCTCTTCATCTGTAGGGAAGAATTTGAATCCCGGAGGCCACTGATTATGCTCATGACAGTCCATATTTTTTAAGATCCATGGTTTTTCCTCATGAAATTCACCCAAAGAAGTGCCCATATTTGTTGTAGGTGACTGTGTTTTACCACTTTTAGGGCCGTTGTGTGAAAATATGCCTCAAAATGCCCCTTTGAAGGTTGTTTTATGGATAATAAGTGTACAAACCAAGGTTAAACAAACTTGATGTTTATTGATTATTTTAGATTCATTATACTGTTGTTTTGATGCAAACTGCTACTCCATTGTTTATCTCACAGAGGCTACCATCGTTGATTATTTAAAGACAATTTTATTGCAGAACTTCTCATTCATGCCTAGGTTTCACTAAATAATGCTGAGGAATGTTGATATAATGGCGCAAGTTTCATTTTGAAGGCTTAGGTATGCCTAGGACTGCTTCTCCAGATCCATATGTTCTTTTTGTTGGTAGAATGTTGGTGGGGTTAGGTGATGGATAAGGCACGCCTCATAGCAAGTTCACACACTTCTCCTACTACTGTTCACACACAAGATTGATTATTAGAGGCTGTTACATGCTCAATTTTTTTGGCTTTTTGCTTCTTCATAGTTGTATGAGACTTTTTTGGGGTTGAAAAGTGCCCATAATCCATGTAGGTGTGCCCAGGTTACCTAGACTTCTGCATTATAAACACAGTCAATACATTCATTTTCTCATCAATATACTCATAGAAAAAACAACATAGACAGTTTCCAAACTGGAAATAAATCAGCAGTTATCTATCTTTCCCCTAATATCTATAGGAAAATCATGAAAACCCATCATTCTTAATTGGCACACAGGCCCAAACTATGGTGTTCTTCCAAGTTACAATGATCTCTGGCTTGCTTGCATAGCTCCTCTAGATGTATGGCTACTTTAATTGTACCCAATCCCTTTATTCCCCCCATTACACAGAGAGAGGATGGTATCCTTTTACACAGAGAAGACCATGAGTTACCATCCTAAATTCCTTAACAAAAATGTATTAAACCCCTAAATTTGTTGTTAGTTGGAATTACAACATGAGCATTGAATCTGCCTCATTTGTGGCTATTGGAGACCTACTACATGTGCATTATATTCCTTCTTCATGTTCTTGCTCTTATTTGTCTTCATGTCTTCTCGGCATCAAAACCCAAGTGCATGAGCTTATACTTGAAAGATATTGTTTTGTACTTGGCTGGATCACTCTATCAGATATTGATGTTAAGGAAGCTGGTGCTTTGCCATGGAGTCCTGAATTGGGTAGAGACAAGTTGCTTGAAATTGAATACTTCATAAGTTTTAGCAAAATTCTGCGCCATAATGTTCATTTTGGCCATACAGGGGAGCTATCACAGCTGGCAAATATCATTCTATAGTTTTCAACCTTTAGATTAGGGCTGGATTCAAGCTTTGGATTAGGCTTCACAAAGATACTAAGCATATTTGATCAATGTCTTCACAGGTATGCTGGCACAGTCGAGTCTAGATGGACATTCCACAAGCTTACACTGTCCTTTAAGCCCTTAAACAGTCAATCCTGGCACTAGGACATTTTATCTTTTCCACCGAAGGTATCAGAGATGCTAAACTGATTGATACCTCTATCTCTGCTAGAGCGACCATGTCTACATAAATATTAATGAGGCTTGCTTCTGTAAGTCTTCAAGTCACCTGCTATATATCATCTTTAGCTGCCACCTCTGATGCATCTCCTGTAGGTGAAGTACCTTTACCAAATACCTTTACCTTGATGAGCTTGGCTGGTCTGTTAATGACTTCATATATACTTCTTCAAACTGGCAGCTATATCATCACTCTGGCAGTCGTGGATTGTTCAGACTGGTTGACACACAGGTCAGAGATCATGCATCAGCAACAAAAAGTGCACAGACATCAATACACTTTGGCATTAGTGGTATGGCCATCCAAACTTGACATAGCTCTCTCAATTGGCTTGAGATAATTTATAGATGGATTTTTTGACATCCAATAACAGATACAAACTTTTTGCAAAGATTACCAAGCAAGGAAGCAACACAGAGCTCCATTTGATGAAGGGCAAGCTTGGATAGCAAATACGATCCTTCAGTTGGTTCATGTAGAGATTTTGTTGGACCAATGAACAAATCTATCATCGGTACCAGGTATTTCCTTATTTTTGTTGAAGACTACAATAAGAAAATGTGGGTGTACTTTCTAACAATGAAACCTAATGTATTTAATGAATTCCAAAGGTTCAAAGTTTGGCTTGCTTATATTAATGTCATCATGTCATTTCCTACATCTGGATAGCTAATACATGATTCCCAGATTTGGGATTTTTGCAACTTTGATCTCATTTATATCCTATGTAGGAAGATTCCTTGAGTAAGGGTTCCTCTTCACAATTAGCCACCCCTACACCAGGGATATCTTTGAATGGTGACAGATCTCCATCTGTTACACCACCAGAAGCTTGGGGTGGAGATATACCAACTGATAGATTCAACTCACGTCAACAGTCTGTTCATAATATATCAAGATTTGCCTCTTCTGCACCTTCGGATTCCATTGGTATTTTATCAGTCACGGTCTCTTCTAACTCTCAGGATACATTGCCTTTTACCACCTCTGGCACAGCAGACTACTCTTCAAGTGTGAACTTTCATAATACTCAAGTGATAGGAGTGGAGTTTTCAAATGTAGAGAATGCTAGGCCTTCTGAAAATTTGTCTGTTCTTCCAGTGAGTGGAATGTCATCTTCCCAATTCTATCTTTATGTGTTTGTATATTTCTTTTTCCATCCCATGCCCAATGTCCTGATATCCCCGAAACTAAGTGCAATGTCTGTTTTATATATAGGTATCATCAGATCCAATTGAAAATAGTTAATTTTTTATTTCACTGATGTAATTGGTCAATTCAAAGAGGAAAGTTGGTACTTTGTAATCCTTTCATGAAATAACCTGTATCATTATTGCTACAAAATGCAGATGAAATAGGAAATTCAATGCAAATTCTATGCTTGTAAAGATGATTACATTACTCATATTTAACTATCCTTAAAAAGGATTTTCCATTGTTCATATGTTTTGCAGACTACATATGAGAATTTTCGGTACAGATATGAGAATAGAGTTAATCCTTACAATCAAGGAGCAGTAAGGAACTTTCGTGAGATTTTATGAACAAACATACCAGCCTCTAAGACTGAATTCCGAGCAAAGGTTGAACGAGAAACATCAAGACAAATGGTGGGTATTCCATCAAACATAGACGATCAAGATGACACAGGAAAATCTCTTCTGATTTACTTGCATTGGGTTCAGGGGTTACAGAGAGTGTCCGATTTAATAGACACAGTATGCCACCAGAAAGGATAAAGAAATAAG
The DNA here is from genome assembly GCA_001517045.1 of Pseudotsuga menziesii. Taxonomy (NCBI): domain Eukaryota; kingdom Viridiplantae; phylum Streptophyta; class Pinopsida; order Pinales; family Pinaceae; genus Pseudotsuga; species Pseudotsuga menziesii. The sequence continues at coordinate 14,564 of LPNX010416967.1, forward strand.
TACTTATGTTTGAGATCCATTTTCTAGTTAAAATGGTTCTTGAGCAGATCAAATGAGATCTACAGGATCATTCAGCTGCTGGATTTTGCTCAGTCAAGTCATTTGTACCCTTCTAATATCTCACATGGAAGTCAACTAAACCAATATCATTGTTTCTCTCTATGTTATTCCTCATGTATATGTATTTTTCATTTTTACTATGATATTGCCAATTCAACAGATGCTTCTTTCGTAAAATCTTTTGAAATGTATGAAAAGAAAAATGATTGATTTTTGAGCTACATTTAGTGGTAGGAGAATTATTGGGTTTTTGACAAGAGATGCATGATAATGACTGCAGAAGCAGACTATGATTATATTTATTGTAGGGGATGCCTTTTCAGAGGCTCTTTGTTGGAATAATTTCATCGAGGTCCTGTTTAAATTTCAAATTGTAATTCTGGCTTTGTTTCTGTTTGCCCCTGTGGTGGTTAGTATCCTATTTGGAATATAGTATATGATCTTTTAAATCCTAATCATTATCAATGACATGTACCTATGAAGGTTTTACTGCTAGAAGCAGTCTTTAATCTCTTTAATTAGCTGATGTGAAATTCGGTAGAAGAAATGAGGACAACATGAAGTTATTTTAGGATGGCCTCCTAACAAAGTAACAAATCATGTCTGACAAAATCGAATTTCCAGGTATTTCTTTTTAAAAAAAAATTCACGTTTGTTGCTTAAGCGACGGTTCTAGATGTCGCTGATTCGACGCCTAATCCCTATTTCCATCGCTTAACCGACGGTTCTTCCTATTGGTTAATCGACACTTAATCTTTATTTTCATCGCTGCTTCGACGCCTAATCTCTATTTCCGTCGCTTAACCAACGGTTCTTCATGTCGGTTAATCGATGCTCAACCTTTATTTCCGTCGCTTTATCGACGGCATGAAGGTTATTTTCTCAAAAAAAATTCACTACCGTCGAAGATATTCGGTCGCTTAACCGACACTTTACATTTAACCGATGGTTACTTAGGTGTCACTTAACCTACGGTTACTTAGGTGTTGGACAACTGATGACAAGTTTCCGACGCTTAAAAAAAAATCAAAGTGTCGTACATGCGACAGTGAAGTGTCGAAAATCTGACATGACGGCCGTTGAATTTTTGGTCGAAATGTAGTAGTGTGTAAGGGTTGAGCCATTCTGTCATGGTGAGAGGATTTAGTTCCTTCCATGTCAGATATGAGTGCTAAGATCCAAATCCATTCTGACGAGCAGGTCAGATGTAAGGGCTGAGCCATTCTATCATGTGAGAGGATTCAGTTCCTTCCATGTCAGATATGAGTGCTAAGATCCAAAGCCATTCTGAGGAGCAGGTCAGATGTAAGGGCTAAGACATTCTGTCATGGTGAGAGGATTTGGTTCCTTCCATGTTAGATATGAGTGCTGATTTCCATTCTGGGAATGGAGGCACCTGGTCAGTTACCAGGAACACTCAATCAGGGACTGAGAGAGCCATTCTGACATGGTGAGAGGATTGGTTCCTTCCATGGTTAGATGTAAGGGCTGAACCATTCTGTTCATGGCTAAAGGATTTAGTTCCTTCCATGTCAGATGTGAGTGTTGGCCATTTCGACGAGCAGGTCGGATGTAAGGGCAACTGCCACTCTCAGGGAGAGTGGAGGCACCTGGTCCGTTACCAGGTAGCTCAGTCAGGGACTAGGGGCCATTCTGATGAGGGTGTAGGATTCAGTTCCTACTAGGTCATATGTGAGTGCATGCCATTCTATCGAGTAGGATAGATGTAAGGGAAACTGCCACTCTCAGGGAGAGTGGAGGCACTTGGTCCGTTACCAGGTAGCTCAGTAAGGGACTGGGGGCCATTCTAATGAGGGTGTAGGATTTAGTTCCTACCAGGTCAGATGTGAGTGCAAGCCCTTCCATCACTGTGATAGGATGTGTTCTTGTCTGGATGGATGTAAGTGCTGAGCCTTTTCACAGATGTTAGTGATGTGATGTCCTATCATGCTAGTGAATGTGAGTGCTGGGCCTTTCTGATGTGATTTTAGTTTAATACATGATCAAATGTGAGTGTTGGGTGTGCCTTTCTGACGAGTAGGTCAGATGTAAGTGCTGGGCATGCCTTTCTGATGAGAAGGTCAGATGTAAGTGCTGGGCGAAGACCTACCTGGTGGCTAGGCCTACAACTAGCATGAAAAAGGGCTGGCTCTGTAGAACTTCCTATGATGAGATAGTACACACATGATGATGACCAGAGATGATCCAGATTGATCTATGATCCAGATCCAGTTATGATGACTCCGAGAGATCCAGATTGAGTGATGATCCAGATCCAGTCCAGTGATGATGATCTAGATCGAGTGATGCTCCAGATCTAGTGATGATGTTCCATGATGATCTAGATCGAGTGATGATCCAGATCCAATGATGATGCTCCATGATGATCCAGATCCAATGATGATGCTCCATGATGATCCAGATCGAGAGATGATCCAGATCTAGTGAAGATGACTTACAGATGAATATGAATTATAGATGAAGATGAATTGAAAACGAATATGACTTGAAGATGATGAGGACTTGACAATGACCGAGATGATATAGAGAAGAAGACTTGTGCTGATAAATTGTGTCGAGCGAATACCTTCCTAGTTAAGAGGGAGTGTTGATGAAATTGTAACTTTGGAATGTATTCACTTGTATTTCTTATCTATTGTAACCTGATGTTCATTCTGAGATGTATTGTAATGTATTTGAGTCATGTCATACCCCGATGTTCCTATCGGGAAGTTTCTATAATGATAAAGTCATGTCAAGTCATTGTGGGTAACCCTCCTATTTGTAAAGGGTTAAAGTCCCCACAGTTGTGGGGCCCTTGGGTTATTAGACTATCCTAGTGAAGTCGACCCTAGGTGAGTCATTGTAAGTCCGGGCAATAGTCCCCACCATTGTCTTACCCTCCTATTGGTCAGAGGAGGCAAAGTCCCCACAAGTGGTGGGGCACTAAAGTTATTATACACTCATAGAGATGTAGGCTCTAGTAAGTAATTGGTAAGCTAGGCCGACATGATTGAGTGCACTTCAAGTGAGCAGAACAATATAAATAGAGAGTGAGAGCCTCTCTATTTATCACTTGCAACATACATCACTCACTCACTCAAGTGTGGTGCATTAGTGAGGAAGGAAATACTGGGACTAGACAAAAGAAGAAGACTACTGTTGTCGGGAGTGCATCTTACTCTTTTGGGGTCTTACATCTTGTGCTGATTCTATCTTTGAGGAAGTTGTGGGGTTTTCTCCTTTATGGTTTCCCTGATCAAAAAAATCTTTGTGTCTCTTGTCTCTTGTGATGTGCTTATGTTTTATTGCTGTGCGTGTTATTCTCTCAGTGAAAATATCCTAAGATCATAATGCTAGCTTATATGATGAAAAAATAACAGATGGAATGCTCAAATGTGAAGATGTAAAGGATGAAATCCCATGTAAAATTGGGTGGTGATATCAAGGGAGAAGAAGTCAAGGATTCTTTTAAAGCATCAAATGTGGCTTGTGCTTGGCCATCGCAGAAAAATGGAATGTTGGTATGAAGCAGGTGTAACAAACCATGGAATTTGGTGGTATAGTCCAGAATAAAACGTCATAGGAAATCAACCCTACCTTGAAGACTTTGTAGTTGGAACAAAGTGCACAATGATTGAAGGTCAACAATTATGCCTTTCTGGGGAAAAATGAATCCCAGATATCCTAGTAGGTATGAAGAAGATGCATTTCAGCGGATTGAAATAGACATTTTTTGTCATCGAAGGAAGACTTGTCGAAGGTATTCTAAATGCTGGGAACGTTTCTTGGATTGAGCTGTGAGGTTGTTGAAGAAGACAAAGAAAATGGGTGCCATGTCATGAAAATAGAAGGTCATTGCTCGTTGAAATGTGGATCCAACATTTTTTAAACCAAAGGGCATGAATTGGTATGCGAATGTTCCCACGGGGTTGTGAAAGTGGTTTTGTATTGGTCTTCCTTTTGGATATGAATTTGATTGTATCCAGAAAATCAATCCATAAAGGATAGCAACTCATGGCCCGCACAAGTGTCGATGAGATGATCAATAAATGGTGTAGAGAATTTTTCCTTATGACAAGATAAATTCATATCATGAAATTTGGTAGAAACACAGATGGTTCCTTGTTTGTTGTTTACCAGGACAAGGTTGGAAACACATGTTGTGTAGGCAATGGGGGTAAATGAAAATGGCTTGGCACAGTTTTTTGATCTTGACTTTAATAGCCAATGATTTTGATGGGTGGATTGGATATTGTTTTTGTAGAATAGGCATGGCATTGGGCCATGTGTTGATCCGGTTTTCAACAATGGATGGGTCAAGCCCAGGCATATCAATGTATGACCAAGAAAGGATATCGTGTAATTATTGGAAAATGGATTTGTATGCAATGACCTCTTCAGGGGTGAAAGATGCCACTAGTGTGATGTTTTGAACAATCTCAGGCTTGAAAAAAATATCAACTTGAATGGTAGGGTATATGTTATCAATGTTTCATTTCTCAAAGGAATTAGGTGTTGGGATTGAATGTTTGAACCAATCCACATTGCGGTGAGGGAGGAAGTCTTTCAACTCCATGATAAACTGGTTGGATTTTGGTGTGAGAAGTACATTAGGGATAAATTATGCATGGTGGTGCATGTCATGCTAGGGAATTTATCAATTGGTCAAGGCTTCAAGGATTTCTTTGTCGATGTGGCATATCTGAGTAGTTAGATTAGAAATATCTATAGGGGTTAGTGGTGTGGATGGAGGATCACTCGTAGAGATAACATAAATGGTGTTAACCTTGTTTGAATAATATTATGGAGGGTGTATATATTCTACAATGATAATATCTAATTCCAAAGAGAGATTGCACAAGTTATCCAAAACAGAGCAATATTTGGGTAATTCAATACAATGATGGGAGTAGTGACCATAAAGTACACAAATTATGTAGGTGTGGTTCGTTTGAAGAGACTTGTTCTTTGAATGGTTTGGGTTAGGGACCTAGAAACGGGAACATTGTCATCCTCATCGAGCATTTTCACATATTTTCATAGGATGGCAAATTGCAAATAGTTATGGGTAGCATGAATAGTAACGCCACATAATGTGAAAGGGGATGGTTCTCGAGTCGAAGTAGAGGAAGGTTTACTCCCGACCTTACTCTGATTTTTATTGGAAGGGTTTACCATTTCCTTATTATTGGGAGGAGGAAGGGGGTTTCTAGGGGTTGGCTAAGGGGAGGCTTGAGGGGTTGTCGTAACTGAGGGTACGTTAGATGGTGGGCAGTTGGAAGTGGTAATATGTTGAATATATGTCAACATGACTTGGGGGGTTGAGGATGGTTAGGAGGTGTAAGGTACCAAACTAGGATGGCAAAGGTAGGCCCTAGAAATTCGACTATTTCCATAATGGGTATGGTCACAATGCCTGAGGGTGGGAATATCAAATTTGTTTGATTAATAGGTGTGGTTCCCTTTTATTTACCAGGTAGTTGATTCCTGGAGGGGTTTGGCATTGGTTGCGGTTTTGGCTGGGGTTGGGGTGGTGGGTTTCTGGTCTATTAGATGAAAGGGTGTAAAGATATGATATCTGTACTACTATAAGAGGTGGTAGCAACACTAAGAAAGTGGCATTCATGGGGGATTATTTGAAGACACCTAGGGAAATGGTAATTAGTGAAAGAATGGATGCACTATTGATGGAATTATCCACCATGGGGAGGATTTTTTCCGGAGTGGACTACCTCTTGGGTTCATAGTATGTCATTTGGTCAATTTTTACTATCTTTCCATCATGAGGAAACACCATGGTTCGAAAAATATTCAAGGGGATGAATTTCATTGTGTATATGTAAATACTCCCCAGGAGGAGGATATAATCAAGTTGAGCATTGACCACTTCAATGTCTATGAGGACAAACTTTTCAGCCAACTTGAAGGTATGTTGGAAATAAGTACTTGAGGTTGAGTCGGATGCCCATAGTAATCCCACAAGGAAGTCAAGGATGGCTATAACTTGGGTGACCCTACCTTTTTCCATACAAAGGTAGACATGGCGGATGTGGATATACCCTTGCCGACAAAGCAACGTTGAATAACAATGTTTTGGATGGTAATGGGTATTTGGAAAGACATTGATGATGGAATCCATGGATCAGATTAATCAAGGTTAAAGGTCACCAAATGTGCATCTGTGGGGTCGATGGAACCTAACATTGACAACAACGATTTGCATTGTATTGGGAAATTGTTAAGTACTTCCAAATTGGACATCGATGTGGGTGACTAGGCCAAGTCATCAACAATAGTATAATTAGGTGCAACAAAGGAAATGGAATTCAAGGCCATAAAAAACCATAATGGGAACATTGGAGCCTTAGGGTTTTCTTTCGAAGGGGACCAAGGTAAATACAAGGCTAGGTCAATGGGGTGTGATGTAATATCCCAATTTTGACCCCAAATTGCATTAAAATTGTATATGATTTAAATACCATTATTACATCATGGTGAGGAGCTCAAGGCCAAGGACCCACCATCGATTTAGCGTATTATGTATTGAAAATTAAAAATCGATACCTATGGTTCTCGTGCTATCTAGGTACATTATAAATTGAGGCATCATGTAAATATGCAATTTATTAAAATACCCACAACTAGTTATGCAATGCAACAAAGAGATGGGGGCAGTATTTCACAAGGAATAGGGAGGGAAATTATTCAAACCCAGCTTGAGCCAATAGTGTTATGCCAAATGTCAATGAGAGAACCCATAAAGCTCTCAACTACCCTTTTTGTCTTATGTGGGCCAATCATTTATTTCTTATTGGGGCAGTTAATGCCTTGGGAAGGCAGGAGTATGGAAGTCAATTTTGTATTGGGGCAAGCCATCATTTTTGGAAAAACATATTTTGACTTATGGGGCAAGAACACACCCAAAAATAGGTGCCTAAGAAATTCCTTACCCATGCATTTCGCTTCCTCACATAGCTGGAGAAAGATGGGGTGTTTTCATCCCATTTTTCTACAATTTCCTCTATTTTCCATGGATGGAAACCCATTTTTGGTATTGCACAATCGACAGAAGCAGAGATCCATGATTTGGGGGTTTATGGAGGCTATTTTTTCTCCTGCAATGCCCAGAAATGTTTTGTGAAATCAAATTGCTCACCTAGGGTTGATTTCCCCATCTAAAATTTTGTTTTTGTTTTTCAAACGTTTTTCTACATACCCAACATTTGTATTTTGTTGTTATGTGCATCCATGTTTTGGTTTGAAAGACTTAGGAGTGGAAGAGGCCCAGAATTGGCATGATAAACCTAGTGAAGAGAGGAACCTCAGTAGATAAATATCAAGAGGGGTTGGTTATTCTTCTATGCACACCCTGAAGAGCACTAGAAGGGAAGGTATGGCGTGAGAGACAGTGTAGCAGTGAAGGGAATACTTCCTTATGTGCAGTGTGTAGGTATTGTGGAGGCCAATCTAGATAGATCTTGTGCATGTGTCCATAGATTTGTGGTTGAGCTCACTAGATTATCAATTCTTCCTTTCCACTACCTTAGCATCTTGATAAACCCAACTGTAGATTGGCCTGGTTGAGCTTTGATGTGTATTTGGCTATGTGTGAGCCTATTGTTCTTTAGTTTCATGTGGGAATCATGCACATCTTGAGGGTGGCTTTTGTGCTGAGATATTGATGAGCACACTGGCCTATGGTTGGGTGCAATGTTGCAGTGACATAGCTAGTTGTGAGACAACTCATTTTCAAGATAACTTCTCTCTTGAATTTAATTATTGCAATGTATTTGATTTAATGAATCCTTACGAACATATTGAATGTGTGGAAATGTATTTGCTTCCAATATATTTACATGTATTATGCATCTGTACATGTCTCTACTTTCAATGCATTATTTTTTATGTTCATGGGGATATATCCCTGGTCATGATTGACAACATAGAAGTTGAGTTGCGTCCTCTCCATCGGAGTAGAGGGGAGGGGAAGTGATAGGTGAGTCATTATACTGGATAGTATAAGCGGTCTTGGTGGATGAGCCATATTGGTATCACCTTGTTTGTAGGTTAACTTATTCTTTTGACAAGATGAATAAGTGTTGAACACCCAACTCAGGGAGTTGGATCAAATATGAGGCATATTGTGTCCCTAGTTGTGTTGTGAGCACCACTTGAGTAGGTAAGGTGTTTTTCAACACCATGGGATGTGGGGATAGATAAGGTGGGGGAGGCTATGTTTGATGATTATGATATTTAGATTCATCCCAAAGCTGGAAAGATCTAGATAAATGGTGAGTGTAGTTTTTGTAAACATTGCAGAAGGAAGAAATATTGTTATTTTGCAACTGCAAATTATTTCCTTGTCCCATAGGTTGGTTAAGGTCTTGATTCATTGGATTGCCACCATTTTTGTCTGGGGGGTTAGGAGGTGGTCCACCACTATCTTGGCATTGGTTATTTTGAGGATTCTACCCTCATCTTTTCAGAACAGAATTTGAGCCCAAAATCCGACGGCTTCCATGTCTGAGATTTGACAATAACCTGTCGATTATTCAACAACCTCAATTTTTTTTGTCGTCGGTGGCATAATGTCGGATATTCGACAACAAGCCAAGGTTGTCAAATTTCCTACCACAAGGTCATCGAATTTCCGACGAAAAGGTTGTCAAATTTCCTGCGACAAGGTCATCAAATTTCCTACGAGAAGGTTGTTGGACGAGGGCCCCAGGATGTCGAAAATGTGACGACAATCTACTTTCGAAGCCACATCAGCATCGTTGTATTGACATGAAATATGACAACAACTGCTAGGCATTGAACGTTGGATAACCGAGGAGGTACTATATATTAATAAAAAAAATGTATATTAATAAAACTTGCTTAGTTTGTATGGTTTTCATAATTGCAAATTCACTAATTTCCATATCAATGTGAGTTTATCTCTTGGGTTCTCCATGATCTGAATAAGAGAAAATAAAACCCTTGCTCATAAACCAATTAAAAATATCATTATCTCAACCTTGTAGGATCATTCAAAACAATCTATCACTTGTAGACTTCCCCTTTAGTCGTTGCCTCCTAGAGTACCCATACCAAATAATACTATTTTGACTACACACCAATTGTTTGGCATATCTACAATGCTACCATTGAGGAAAAACAATGACTAGATTTTGTTGAAATCAAATACAACACCATCAAGTAAGGATATGATGAAGTGTGCACCCAACTAGAGAATGTTCTGGATACAAATCCTAGTAGCACAAAAAGAGAAAACAGTTGTGAAAGACACAATTTTTGCATTATGTGATCACTTGCAAGCATTGTGGCCTAAAATATGAACACATGTACTTGCCATAAGTGCTATAAATGAAGAGTTATAACAATAGGTATATTATTTAAATCATCCTTATGCTTTCAACTAAGCAATTTGCAAATGGTTGGTATGATAACCCCATGGGAATCAACCCTGTTGAACTTACAAATAAAAGGATTCCTAGCATAGAATAAATCATTTAATCCTAACTAAATCCTATTGGATGTCAAAAGGTGTCTCCCTAATGAGAGGGATAATTTTTTTCTTATACAAGTTGTTCAATAAGTCATACGACTATGAGTTGCGACTTGAATCACTAAATGTAAATATATACTATGTTTCCATGTCCTAATCCCTTCTATGGTTATTAACTTATAAGATTTTGCGTTTCCTATGGTCCTCTTTGAGCTGCACTTTTTGTATTTCCATAGTCGTGCCAAAAAATATATATTACTCAAATATTAGTTTAATTTACAATATATCAACAAATGAAATTCACACACAGAATTATCCCTAAGCACATGAAATATTTTTGCATATTGAACTCAATTTATACAAAATATACAACAAAAACATAAAATAACACCATATCAAGTCATTTAGATTGGAAAATCAATCATGTAGTCAATCCTCTGTATTTTAAATTTAATTTATTCTTTGTTAATCCTATCGGTAATCATGTTGTTCTAGTTTCCCGAGATTTATGTTCTCCCCCACCCAACATTATTTGTTCACTTTCTCTAGCCGTATTCATTTCCATTCTTCTTCGCTACTATCTAATATCCATCATTATCTCTCCTTTTGTTAGTAGAAACTTGGCCTTTATGAAGGAGCAAAATCTTCATACCAATATGAGCAAGATGTTGATGAGCTGAATGAGGATACACATTAAAACAAAGGAAACATGAGTAAGAAGGAAATTGTGATCTACATGCTCCTTTTCAATTATACAATGAATTAGTATCGAAACAAGTTTGATTTTCACTAAAGATTTTGAATTGGTAGCATTAAGATGCTAGAGGAAACATTTACAAACTCTCTAGAGGCAACGCAGGATAACTAGAGGAGTAACCTTTCACAATAGCAACACATGGAAGTTAAGATGTATACAATGATAAGTGTACAATAGTAGCCTTAAGGGAGCTAATCAAGGAGAGGGTAGGCTCTAATCACAAGTGTAAGTGTAAGGAAATGGTGTGCATTGTGTATCTACTATTATGTATATATTTAGTAACAATATGATAGTTGGTTAGTAATCCAAAGTGACATGCATGTTATCCTTGAAATGCATACTAGGTTGGCTATAGGGATTTATCACCTTTAGGAAGAGAAGTTAAACTTTCAATAGGGCTCAACCACTAAATTAATTACATACTGACCTATTAACACTGCAAGTCCTTGAGATCAAGTGCATAAGACCTATATGCCTTGGAACAAGGTAAGGAAGATTTATCTTATTTACATAATAGATGGAATCCCTGAGAAACTTCTTACTCTCTTGGTAGAGAGCCCCAAAGGAAGGTTTCCAAAGAACAAATTATTGTCGTGTATTTGAAATTATACAACATATCAAGAAAACTAAGCCCAATACTATCTTAAAGTTACAAAGCTTAAATTTCAATGTTCTAAATTTCTAGGTAATTCAATTTTCAAATCAATTTAACATTATATTAATAGGAATTAACACTCTTCAATATTATTATAAGCAAATCTTAATGATAATTTTGAGTAAGAATATTTATACTATAAAGTAAATTTTAACATATTTAAAAGTGTAAGAATACTTTTAAAAATATTGTAATATACTTGAGTTTTATTACACACATATCCATAAAACTTGTAATATAAGAAACAAAAAAACGAAGCATAAAACATATCATGAGAAAGAAGGAAAAAACAACACAAAACATTTAATGAAAAACTAAAATAAAAAAAGGGAATAAAAAAAGGAGAAATCCCAATATATATGTTGAAAAATATGGCAATAATTAATCCATGCCTTTCACTCAAAATGGACTATATGAATCGACAATTCAATTTTTTTGCATGAAAATAAATACACATTTCAATATTTGATTAAAAAATACGAAGAAGACTTTTTTTGAACAAATCAAATATACACCATGCTTTCTATCAACCAATTTACCAATTCTCCCTTTTATTTGGGCTCATATCAGACAAGTTACTATTCCATGGGCATCATTTACATGAAAACCTGATTTTCATGTAAGCATTGTATAGTTAATTGAAACTCATAGTTCTAAAGTGAAAATGCTAGAATTCACTCTAACATCAGTTTGAGTTTACATTTTTTTTCACTCCTTCAAATTTATGCATAACTAAGTGTTAGAGCAAATAACCCTCTACCTAGCCCCTTTGGGTCATCCTAAGCGTCATAGAGCTAAACCCTTATCTCTCAAGGACCTAATATTGACATGCATGGCCTAAATGGTGCCCTCCTCCAATGCAACTTTTCTTAGTTTAGTTTAGTTCAGTTTAGTTCATGTCAATTCAATGTGAATTTAATGCATATATTAGTTCACTTCCAAGGATCTAATGAGCCTCATGTGTGCTAGATGAGTCTTTGGAGTGCATGGATCACATGCATGTGCCTATACTTAGTCACTTGAGCTTGAATATAGTTGGAACTACAATTAGAGTGTCTCCTAGTTTACTTAGGGTTCACTTAGTGTAGCGATGGGGTAGTTAAATCACCCTAGTGAGTGTGCATGCTATCATGAGATATATTCACTTCAGTTAAACCTAATTAGGGTTCATAAATACCTAATTCGAATTTAATTCTAGGGTGGTTATTTATACTATCTACTTCATTCATTGAAGATTAATGAAATACATCATTCCTTCTTTTTATTTGTTCTAATCTTTTTGTGTGATGATTAATGCTAATACATGTGTTACATCAATTACCGGTTATTGATCCCTTTTCACATTTGATCTCTCTAGTATTTGTGCCTTGATCTATATATGCTCAATTTTTACATGGTAGTAGATCTATATGGATGCTAAACTAGTCAATGTTTTAGAAATTGTTTGTTAAGCATCAAGCTATTGTAGATTGAAGAAAGGATTTTGCAACCCTCAAAGAGATCTTTGTAGCCATGGATTTCCTATATTCCAAACAAATTCTAAACCCTTCAACTATTATGAATGGAAATCAAGAGTAGAGATGTTCTTGAGGATGACGAGGCTCTACGGGTTCACAATGGATACAAAGGTGGAACCTTAGCAATTGAAAAATTTAAATAATTGAATAGAATGGATGAAGCATTCAGGTTGCTTTGCTATACTATTTCTCCAAATATACTATACCGCATTAAATCCAAGAATGCTCCAAATGAAGTTTAGAGTATGTTGTGCATTTCTTCAGAACACAAGATGAAATGAGGATCCATCAACTGGAGGTGGAACTCATGATCTTGAGACCAAGAGATTTTGACTTTTTTCAGGAGTTTTTCACCAAGTTCAAATCAGTTGTCTTGTAACTCAATGTGTGAAAGATAGAGAAGGATAGCTAGCAAATGATACTCTCTATTCTCTCCAAATTGGTTCTTGATTATAATATCTTTGTTTCTACTTTCCATTCTACTAAAGTGGCTCTTGGAACCTCCTACAAAATGCATACTTTGGATGTTTTTGTTGAATCCATCCTTCAAGAGAAAGATAAATTCTCACAAATGGGACTCCAAAATACCTCAAAGGTGCATTCACTTGCATCCAATGAGGAGAAGAAGGGCGCAAGAAATAAAAAAAATCTGTGTGATAAACACCTCAAGCCTGCTAGTACTCAGTTGTCTTTAAAGTTTAAACAGATCCATTAGCATAATCAACTGAAAAAATATGCAGGTTATTATGTGAAACATCTCCATTTTCTACATGTTAGTTAAGCTCATACAACATCAAAGACAACACCAAAATGAGACATAATTTTCTGTTAATTTCAATGGGAATTTTATCCATATTTCATATTTTTCCAATGTTGGGTTATATCTTCACATCACCTTAAATAGGACCAATTATGAGGCTGATAAAGATGATTGGAGGCTTAAACAGACATAATTGATGAAAGTGAATATACTGTGCATGTATTGCATTAATAACAAACCATAATGCAACCCACTTCTCGACAATCTCACCACTATCGAATCTCTGTAACAATTTATTCTAGGAATCTTTGCCAAATAGTTTGTATGCACCATTAATATAGACATGTTGTATTGCAGAGTTGTCACACAGCTTATATACATTTCACCAAAATTCTATTGATATGGAATCAATTTATGGTTGTTTTCTCCATAGGATAGGGGAAATAATCCTCAAGCCAAAATTCAAATCTATTTAGGAAGAAATCAACTCAAACCATGAAATGTAACAAGGAATAAAATATGTTGTAATGTGAATTGCACAATTAAGATATAATTTGGTCAAGGTCAGCCTGTCATTCTATAAAGTGATCGCCAATATTCTAAAGACGGGCTATTCTCAAAGGAACGACGACCTGCATTCATTGTCAAATTATTGTATTTCTTCCCACTTTTATATTTATTACTCTCATTAATTATTAATATCATTTGATAAATTTCTTTCCACAATAAAAAATTTATATCTTTCACAATTGAAATAAAGATCAAATAGGTAATTAGTTATAACTTATAATAAAATCTAGAAGGAAATTATTCCTAGCAATTCAAGGTATGGGATCTTGACAAATATTATCCACTTGCAAGGCTTCACCCTTATTGTCAAGTGTTCAGAAAGAAATAAAGTCTTATTGTTATCTCCAATTCTTCATTTTACAATGTAAAACGAGGTTTAGATTTACTGAACAATACCAAAGCTTTCAGAATACATGAATCTCTGTATTTTTTGTTGATCATACCATTGAATGAAAGACGCACAAGGTCTCCTTGTCAATGGAAATTAAGTTTCCTGATCTCTAGAACACCCTTTAATTGCAATTCCAGGAGTAACCATGGTTTTGTCTTTGGATTTTGAGGGTAATGTTGATAAGTCCCACAAAGTGAGAATAAATACAAATATATTCAAGAATACTCATAGAATTTAATGAGACAAACCATATATTAAATAATCAGTTCATTCTGAATTTCTGGAAGCAACTTGATGAGCTATAACAATATGGATTGCAAAATAGATAACCTTTTCCAGTGTTTTGGCCATGTAACTCATCTAAAACGGACTAATTACAGAATAATTAGGAAAGACAACATCTTTAGTTGATGCAAAGTGTTGGACATTGGCAATGTATACCGTTGGAACATGAATTTCATAATTTGCTTCACAAATCCAATCCTTAGAATCACACTGTGTTGGTGAATATAGAAGAACTTTAATACAAAATATAAAGCAAACAAACGCATCATCATAAATAGTAACAATGTCTTACTGTCTTTCCATTAGTGAGCTGAAGTTTAGCTTTTTGGCCATTGATCTCTAGGACTTCTCCATCAATCCAAACTACTTCAGAATCTTCCACCCATACATGAGAACCAACAATAATGTTAATGGGAGCCACCTACATTGAGCCAAAATATGCCAATGTCATTAATTAATGAATGACTTATTAACTCATTTAATAGATTTCAAAACAGAATCTTGACCAGCAAGCATGCCCATGGCCTTGAAGGACCTTAACTCAATGGCCTGCTAAAGGAATCTGGATTAAAATAAGAAATGCAACACATGCAAACTTCAATAGCATAGAGCATGATGAAACATTGTATCTACTGATCTAAAAACTACTTGAGAAAGAAAAACATGTTGATTCCTACTTGGAAATTAACAATTAGAGTTTAACAAAGGACTATTTGAAAGTCCCAAGCTGATCATTTTGTATGTTCTGTATACTTTCTGCACTACCAAATACCTTCTATACCTTCTGGAAAAAAAAAGATTTTGATTCCAAGTACAAACTAACCCTCAACCAATTCCAATTCCAATTTTTTAATCTATGATATAGAATAATGTAATATAATGATAAAGTCCTTGTTAAGCAAACGTTTGACAAAGTCCTTTGCTTCAGAAGACATAGCAGGCCAAGGATCTTCCTCAAAACTTGGATCAACCCTCAAAACAACTTGAAAAATACCAAACTTGGTTCAAGCCCAGAAAGGTCAAGGACCACAAATAAGGATGTATACAATGACACCGATGCTCCACACATTTCTGTACCATAAGACCTGTGAAGAAATTATGGTGCAACATAGCATGCACTACCTACAATATCATTTAATATTTCATCTGCACATATCCCCAAAGTCAAATGAAAGTACTATTAGATTCAAGAACAGATAATTTTGTATTGTTGATAAGTGCAAAATATTCTCAAATAAGCTACCAATATTCCATGTTAAATACACCTGGCTTAACAAAGTTTGACAAGCCAAAATCTATAGCCTTCAAATCCACATGTTCATCCTTTCTATTGAACAGGAAATTTCTTTCCAGCAATACATGTTTGTTTTCTAAGTCAATATGCGTACACGTGAAAATAATTTTTAAAATGAAAACGATCAAGCAGTCGGTGAGCTAAGCCACATCCTTTCCACTAGAAAAATTTGAAACTGACTAAAATATTAATATTCATCACAAAATATCAACACTACTTCACATATCATGAATCCCATTATAGTTTCATATTATAGTTTCTGCAATAATGACGGTAAAAAAATATATTTGTAAGAGGATACCTATCGCTTGAGATCTCGATGAACCACACCCTGAAGAAGACAAAAAGCTACAACATTTAAAATTTGAACGACAACAAATTTTGCATCATCTTGTGAATACTTTCCTTCGTGCAAAATCAAAGAAGGAAGCAACATATTCATTCAGTTAATTAAAAAAATAAAAATGAATCATCCAAGTTTTATCATAACCCCATATTACTTCGAGCAATCAGATAAGAGAAATCCTTCAGCATTAAAAACTCAATTACCATAAACCTGATTTCTCCAAGTATATACTTAACTACCTAAATTTCTCAGCTTCAAATATTTTTCATGCAACTCTTATAAAAAATATAATAGGGTAAAGAAAATATGAGCTTAAAAAGAAAACCACACTGAACTCAAGCTTCCAAAGCCAGACTAACCAATGTCTTTAGGCACTACAATAATAATCTAACTTAAAGTCACATCCTAGCAAGACACCAAATTGGTGTACAAGATCCCCTTTTTTGTCAAACAAGGGACTCCTGTGCACATCAATTTGACTGCTAAAGTCTACAAAGGAGGTGTACAAACCCTATCCCCCTCAGGGTTTGAACCTGTGACCTCCAAAGAGGAAACACATGTTCTTAACCATTAGGCCCTTGAGTGTGAAAACCATATATGACCCCCCAGGAGTTGAATTCAAGACCACCATTGGCTACTGGTGTTGATTCCCATGGACATCACATGCAAAATCTTGAGTTTCCAAAGGCATATTTCTGAATGACTTCTTATCTGAACTTATTTGCATAAATTTCTCAGCTTCAAAATTTCCAATGCAATTGACATCATAAATATACTGGGTAAAGGAGAATTAGTATTGACAATTGCATTAAGCTTGAGCTCTCCAAGCCACACTTTCCAATGACCATAGGCACTTTATTGTCTGTATTAAGTTTAAACAATATGACACCATGAAAATAGAGACTTGGAATCACTGTTAGTAATCAGTGTAATCACCACCCACAAACCACAAGAATCATATATATTTTATCATTAGCCTTGCTTTAGTTATAGTGGCAATCTTGCAGCTGATTTCATTAAAACCCATTAGCAATTTATTTATAATGCTATGTTTTTTAAAGTCATTTTTAGCAATCAATCCTTTTAACTCATCTCACACAGTCTTTCATCATGACAGTGTCAAACCTTTTCTATGTAAGGTGGAATCAAAATAACAAATACCAAAATTGATAAGATTGAAAACAAAAATAAAAGAGCATAAACTATGCTCAACCATCGTTTTGGAACACAACATTCATTACATGCTTAAAATACTGCTCTTAACTTAGGTAGGAGAAAAACATCTTTATATACTATGGCTTAGCCAGAAAACATGTAAGTAAGAGGTAACTAGACTTGGAACTTACTCCATTACTATATATACATTTGAATTATCTTCATATGCTTCATGAAATTTCACCAAGTATGGTGTTCTTTCAATGCTCTGAGAAGTTTTACCTCACACCAAACATCCTCAATAGCAATGGATGTAGTTATTTGTTCAAAAAAATTGGATGGGATCTCCCTTCTGGACGAAGTCCACAAGAGGATTGTTCTCAAGGATAAGACTATATTCAATCCCATCTGCATCCCAATTAGCCACACTTGCTATCACCCCCAGGAACATTTTGAAGCCTACATGTTAAAATGAAATAATTGTATCATGATTCATAAATTATAATTACTTAGAGGAGAAGACACAAAAAATTGCATCCAACAAAAATAAAAACAAAATATACGTTTCACAATATTCAAGGTAAATCAAGAAAGTTGAGAACAAATTTTATGTGTCAATAGAATTGCTTGTCAAAAAGTAAGAGATAAGTTATCGGAAATTGTTAATTGTAGATAGAGGAAGAGGAAATGAGTAGGTAATTCACTTTGTATGAGGATAATTGCAAGTCAACCACTTGTTCAGGGGTGCAATCTCAAGGAATCTGTGAAGCAGGGCTCCACTGATCCAAAGGAGGAATCCATATCATAGTATCATTACGAGAAGTATAGAGGGTTCATACAACATCACACTATCATGGTTTTAGATCCTCCAACACAACAATATCTTATAGTCAATCAGAGAAAACATATTGGGAATGCATTACACATAGAAGAATCAGTGAATGATAATAACAAATATTCTTCATTGTATGCCTAAATCCTTGACTGTAACATACTCCCATGCTCATGTAATGGGAGAAGGGATTGGCACATGATACAGGAGGAGGACTCAGTATATTTCTCACTAAAAGCAAGGAGGAGCTAGTGAAGTCTATATTCAGGTTAAGTAAGGAATTGCTAGAACAATCACCAGAGGAAAAAGAGCTGAAACTAAGGCCATTAGTGTAGACAATACTGGATCAAAAGCCTTCACAACAAAAAATCCCTATACTTTCATACCTTAATGTGACCAACGGTTTTTTATGAAGTGTTGGAACCTTCCTTTATATTAGACGAGAAATGTTTTACCTACAGAGGATCTGAAAGTGAATGTCACATCAGGCTTAAATTCAATTGAAGGTGAAGACGTATGGGGGTCTGATGGGGGGTTAGCAAGCAAGAACCCTCACTATGTGCAAGGGTCACCATGTAATTGCCAGATATTAGTTGTTGAGAAAAAACAAGGGCTTTTCATTGATGAGTAGAAGCAATATATAAGCAGACCAGTGAACAAGATATGAGATCTCTTTCAAAAAATTGAAGGGAATGCCAAGGAAATTCTAACTAATACATGAATAGCAACATGGAGACAAGGAAAGGAAGTTGAACCTGTAATAGATAAAATTGTTAATAACATGTCCAATATTGGGTTTTGGGACGTGTACACTACCATTTTCCAAATCCCCCCTGCTCTTTACCCGATTGCAAATAAACTTGGCTTGGAAAGTTTCAATTAGTACTTTGGGAATCACAACACTGTCAAGTTCATGTGTTTCATTTTTAAAAAGCAAAAGGCAACAGACTACTGCTTAAGCTCTTTAAGTTTGAAAATTGCCAAAAGTTGAGACTTCCTGGATACATGTGCCCTAAGTGAGTTCACTCTTTTCAAGTCATGATACAAGAGACCAATTATTGAGGGAAAATAATAAGCACCCTGCACTTTTGCATTAAATGAAATATATACTCAAATATGTTGTTTTATGAGATGCCTTGTATACTAAAAGAACGTTTATCCCAAAATATAGATTGCATTTAACTTTGCACTTCCAGGCACATAATGCTTCTTAAGCTTGTGTATATTCATAGTAGGGACAATTAAATTCATTGAGGAGTTAATATATATTGAATGAATATTGAATTATAGATAAAAACATGCCTCTGAACATAAAATAGTAAAACATGGCTCAAATTATAGATCTTGAAAGTCCAAAGAGTTCTTACCCGCTAACGCAGAACAACAAAGAAGGCACTCCATGGGAAGGCATCTGAAACCTTCAAACAACATGCTCTCCCAGCAAATCATGGGCTCTCGTAGCTGAAGAAAGAATATTTACCAATTAATTGAAAATGTTAAAACCATAGAACTCAGAAACTAGGTTTCAAATGACAAGCTCTCACAGTAAATCACAAGCTCTGGCGGCTAAAGAAAAGACCTACCAGATACCGAAAGAGGAGGAAATTAGGTACATCAGATTGGAAATTAAGAACTCAATCCAAAACCTTAACAATGAAAAATGGATGGAGGGGCTATCCATACTCTTTTTTACAAGTGTTTGTTCACCAAACTACTTGCATAATCCTTTTTCAAAGTTAGCATCATCTTTAGCTTGCATTTGAGCAATTTTTGAAACAATTTCAGAGTTCTATGGTACACAAATTTTAATTAAAAAAAAGGGTGATCAAATTCAACCGAAAAATCCCATTTTGAAGCAGTTTCATAATTTTAGGGCTAAAATTTTATCATTCGAATATCAATTAAACTCAAAAAGAAAAAATTTGGGATGGCCATAGATGTTTTTTTCAAAAAAAATTATTTTTTATTATAGATGGAACAAAACTGCTTACATTTTGATACAAACAAAACAACTTAGAACTAACTTCTAAGGCCACAGGGACTTTTGTTTTAGCCTATCATACCAAAGAGAAACTGTTCCAATTACAAAAATAACAAGAAAAATAACATTACAAGACTAAATTGGCTTATTGAAATGTACCTTGAGATCTATTCATACAGTCCAGAAACTTAGACCGAGAAGATCAAGATTTCATTTAAAGCAAATTCAACCCTCACTGTTAATCCCTTTGTGCTATGATTAATTCCAAGATTATTTGGCACTCTCACAGCAACTAGTACCCAAAATGCTATCGTCATCCAAATCCTAAGTCATATCCATTAGATCCCGCCTTCTTACAGCTCAAAGTCATCTTCCAGCTTCAATGTTTGGGACACAGCCTCCTCTTCATCATTGTCGATCACAAAATAGGGATTGTACACAATCTCCTGTAATTGGTGAAGACATAGAATGAAAGTGTTGCCAATTCTCCAGCCATAACACTAGTCCAGGGATACCGATATGCAGTTATGGTGATCAGAGCATAATCTACAACGTGACTGAAGTAAATATAGAAGACCACCACAATATAATACTGTATGAACATAGTCAACTTCATCAGATTCACAGCTGCCTTACCATCAGGATGCACATCCTTGCGCAAATTATTTATAGACCAGACAATGGGGAACAAACATCACATCAACAGATCACGTAAACTAGGAGAAACATCCGCTTCCAGGCAATCCAATCCTTGGCATACATCTGGTCTCATCGATCACCACAGTAGAAATATTGGCTAAGGCATGCAAGGGAATGACAACAATGATAAATTTCTTCTCCTTGCCTTGCAAGTAGGGTTTCAAGAAGAACCAGCTGGTGCCAATCAAGACAATCAAGGTAAAAAGAAGAATTCCCTTCAGAAAACTGAAAAAATAAAACAGAACATCCCATCCATCGGTTTTTCCCATTCCCTTAATGAAAGATTTGTCCTCTACCTTGCAGAGGAGATTTAGGGCTTTCACACAGATGACAGCAGCCATGAATACATCAATCTGGTAGGCCGTAAGACTATTTTTTACAACCACGTAGATCCAAACCTTAGCCAGCGCAACATATATCAAATACAGTGAAAAATAGAGCTTCCGCAGAAGGGTTTCACCGGCCGAAAGATAATCCTTGGTGCCATCATTGCCCTCCTCAAGATTATAAATAACTGTAGTTGCATCCTCGAAACCACGATGTCATAGATACAATTGGCAAAGACTAGAGTAAATTGGTTTGCTTTGAGCTCTTTGAAAGTTTTGTTGAAAGGAAGTGATTTCTCTAAATCCTTAAATGTAAGGAGGGGTGTGATGAGCTTACTCCCGAGTACACAATGAATTTCGCCACATTCCATATCTTGCAAGACATGAACCCAGGCATCTCTGGTGATCAGGAAGAACCCCATGAATGCTAGGTCGATATCATTCTCCTTGATGGCCTTGTACGAGGCATCCTTCACATATATTTCCAGGCGGCCTCTGTGCGTGAACCCAAATTCGTCGAAGGGAATAATGGACCGATCATCGGATCGAATCTCTGAATGTTGGATTTCAGCTGAACAAAAGGAAAGAACCCCATCAAAAATACCATCGAAAATAACAAGATTGCCAAAAACCCTAGAATTGGACTCCATCTTGAAGATATTAGATGAATATTTCATTGGATTCAAGTAGCATATGCCACATGATCGCCAAATGTCCATGCGAAGCGAAGAACAAGACGAAACCTGGGTTGGCCATAGCTTGAAACATACCTTTTGCCATTGAAGCCTTGAACACGGTCACCTTGAGCTTGAGTGAAATGTAATGTTAGAAGGACACCTATCACGTTGGCGCCAAAGCCCAAATTGTTAAATGACACTAATATGGTGTTGTTAAATTGTTAAACTACACTATAACACTAATATGGTGGCGTGTGGTATGGTAAATGAAATTTGTATTTGTTTAACTTATTTTGTTTTTTAAATTTTGTTTTATTATTATTATTATTATGGTTAAATGGTTAAACTAGACTAATATGGTGTCTTGTGGTATGGTAAATGAAATTTGTATTTGTTTAACATATTTTGTTTTTTAAATTTTATTTTATTATTATTATTATTATAATAAATATATAAGATATTTTTTCTTGGTATATAGTAAAAAAATACTTAGTAACATTTTTTTTAATTTATAATGCAAATAGTTTAATAATTAATATAATTAATATATTAAATATTTAAAAACAAATGTATATAGGTATATTTGTATAGTTATTTTCAAATATATAAGCCATAGCTCATCGCTAGGACATTGTCATAGCTAATTTGGTGTCAACAATGGAGTTGTGACACATGAGGTGGTCTACAATTTACTAAGTTATAGGGGTTCACTGAATCCATCTGTAGTCTTAGAATTTAGTAAAATGTACAAATTCATTGTCAAAATTGTAATTTTCCATTGCCTAAATCATCCACAACTAAAAATGATAAAATAAATGACCAATTGTTATGTGGTCATTTTTAGTCTAGATATCTCGTGACCAAATTTGGTCATTTATCTTGGTATTTTACTTTAGTTTTATCACGTGACCAAAAGTGGTCATTTATCTTGGTATTTTTTAGTTACTCCACTTAAATTTATCAATTTTGGTCATTTATCCATTGAAAAAATTGTGGTGACCAAAATTTTTGGTCTCCTGGCCACTAATCTTTCATTTTCCACTAGTGTGATGATGATGATGGACATGATGATGAGGATGAGGATGATGATGATGATGATGATGAGGATGATGATGATGATTTCAATGATGATGATGATGATGATAGCGATGATGATGATGATGCTAATGATGATGATGGTGATGATCATGTCGATGTTGATGCTGATGATGATGATGGTGATGATGATGATGATGTTGAGGATGATGGTGTTGAGGATGATGGTGATGGTGATTATGGTGATGGTGATGATATAATGATGATGATGATGACGATGATGATGAAGAAAATGATGATGTCGATGATGATGATTTGTACATCGTCATCATCATCATTTCAAGGATTTGTACATGTAAAGGACTACCATGTACATGGAAGAGGTGTAGTGAATGGACGTGCATTTCAGGGATTTGTACATAATGGGAATTTTTAACAATGCATTGATTCACATTCATGATGATGATGACAATAATATGATGATGATGATGATGACGATGTCAATGATGATGATGATGACGATGAGGATGATGATGATGATGAGGATGATGGGGATGAGGATGACGACGATGATGATGTCGATGATGATGATGATGGTGATGACGATGATGATGCTAATGATGATGATGATGATCATGAGGATGATGGTCATGATGATGATGAAGGTGATGATGATGGACATGATGATGATGATGATGATGATGATGATGATGATTGTGATGATGGTGATGATGATGATGATGATGTAATGATGATGATGGTGATGATGATGTCGATGCTGATGCTGCTAATTTTGATGAGGATGATGGTGATGATGATCACAGGTCGATGATGATGATGATGATGATGACGACGATGATACGATGATAATGATGATGATGATGTCGATGATGATGATGATGATGACGATGAGACGATGTCGATGATGATGACAATGACGATGATGATGTCGATGATGATGATGATGGTGATGATGATGGTGAAGCTAATGCTGATGATGATGCTAATGATGATGACAATGAAAATGATGATGATGATGAGGATGATGGTGATGATGATGATGGTGATGATGATGGACATGATGTTGATTATGATGATGAGGAGGAGGAGGAGGAGGAGGAGGATGATGAGGATGATGATATCAATGATGATGATGCCAATGATGATGGTGATGATGATCCTCCTCACAAAAAATAGAAATCACAAAAAATAGATCATCCTTATTTTGGAAATGAAAATAAGCTTGAACACTTCATCAATACAACAAACTAGGGCGGGAGGAGAATGATAGATGGACCTTGTATTACAAATGTTCAAAAAACTGAGATCCTTTGATCTTAAAAAGAATAATACAATTCTAATCTTTGAATCTCAAGACACATCCAATTCTAAGCTTTGAATCCCAAGCCACATCCAATTCTAAGATTTGAATCTCAAGCCACATCCAATTCTAAGCTTTGAATCTCAAGCCACATCCATATGGTGATGTCGATGTCGATGTCGATGGTGATGATGACGATGATGAAGGTGATTATGATGATCATGAAAATGATGATGACCGTGATGATGATGATTATGATGATGATGACCACCATTTGTTCACATTTGGAGGAACACTTTGCATATTGAATAGATTATTTCACACACTTGTATTCACAAGTGTCATGCACATATATTGAGGAAAACCCATTAAATAAGGGGTTCATATGGTTGATCTCAAGCATGGAGTGGGGTTTCAACACACATTTTACAGCACTTCACTCTACTTGCACATATTCCTTCTATCATTTCATATGGTACTCAAGAAACACAACCCTTGAGTAAGTTCATTTTGGCATAGTTTGTTGAGAAAACACCAAGACCAGATATGGAGAATCCAATGTATCCTCTACAGGTGCAATATGTAGTTCTAGATAAGAGGATTTGAAGATATTTCCAAATTCATATTGTTCAACAACATACCTCATGGTGGATAAATTAATGGTGACTAATATGGAAGAGTGGTCAAGGTATTTTCTACAAGTTCAAGTGGATGGTGCCAAACGATACGTTGGTGGAGTATTTGATTTTTAAGTGTGGTAAAAAATGATCTTGTCAATGGCATCAAATCACATCACCTCAATTGCATCAAATCACACCATGCCTATATGATGTTATTCATGTCAACGGACACTAATCTTTCTATTCCAAAAACTTATTGTTGAGTTCTAAACAATTTTTGTACAAAACATCCTTGTATTCCAACAACCCATTATTGAGTTCTAAAAATTAGTCTGTAGAAATCTTTGTTTTCCTTTGAGGTCCATGTGCACTTTCACTAATGAACGACTAAACAAAACTTTGTTTTCTTTTGATGTTAATGTGGAATTCCACTAATGAACCACTAGTAACTACTCCATATGTTATAATACTAACGCTTGAATACCTAAGTAGATCTTGTCATTTTCCCTACCCAACCATATTGTATAATGCATGCCTAATGATCATACTTATAAGAGCATTTGTATCTCAACAACATGTTGGACATAATCCATTAAGGGCTTGTTACAAAGAGGTCCCATGTAAGGATCCACAATAATGTGTAGAATATGCCATAAGTAGGTTTTCATGACTTCATGTATGGGTTGTATATCAATATTGTTTTCTATATCCAAAGTGTATATGGCTATAAATTATTGTTTAATTGGTTATAAATACTATATGTATTTATTGTAAATAATTGATTATAATTAATAAAAATGATTTTTTAATAATATAAAAATTAATTATAATTATTTTTAAAATATATAATTAAATATTTTATTAACCATTTTAAATATGTAGAAATAAACACAATTTCAAATATAAAAAAATTAAAACAATAAAGTTCCAATTTAATAAAAATAAAATAAAATAATAATTTAAATTATAAAAATTAATGATAATTTATCATTTATATTTAAAAATATAAAAAATAATTTAAATTATAGATTTATTTAAATTATGATGACGATAGTTGTCAAATTTTAGACGAACTGTCGTTGAATTTCCTATGACAAGGTCGTCGAATTTCAGCCGAACATGTTCGTCGAAGAACCTACGAGGCATAAAGTCGTAAATTCAACGACTCTGTAAGATGACAAAAAAATTTGAAACGTGCAGTACTTTTCATCTTTGCAATCTGACACAATCGTACTTTACGTCGAATGTCGTCGGATTTTGGGCTCAAATGTTGTTGTGTTTGTTTTGTTTGGATTGTTGGTTGTTGGGGGTCAGTTGGTTAGGTGGTTGGTTTTGTTGAGATACACCTGTTGATATGGTGCAGGGATATCCTTAGGGGGAGGGGGATCCTGAGGGGGCACCGACGTGGTAGAAGATGGTGGTGGGTTTGGAAACGAATAGTGAGGGTGAGCTGCTATAGGGGGAGTGTATCCTTGAGGGGGGTTCCTATATATAGGTGTTGGGTATGGAGGGCCATGACCAGAGGGGTCGAGACCAAAGGAACATAGGAAGGTGTAATTTTAGAATTGGAGGTGATCCAAGACATATTGAGATTATAAATTGGGATAGGGAAGGCCCCAATGTTGATGGTGGGGAACTCCATGGGTTTTTGTATGAATGAGTTGTCATGGGAGGTATGTGGCTGTAAGATTGAAGAATGGATGTTACTGAACCGATAACACCATCAACAACGTGTGATTCCCCCAACAGGTATTTGCGAGCGGAAATTTCATGAGGTGCATCTCGAAAAATGGTGTATATGTAACTTGACTAGTAGTATATCAAGTTGAATTGTTGGGATTTCAAGATGGCATCTTCTTTCGTTTGTGTGCATTTAGAGGAGACATCCTTAGAGATGGAGGGGATCAATGAATTTAGAAATCAGTAAAGGAATATCCTACCATCTAGCTTGATTTTGCACAAACTACATCGTCTATGCCATTCATGGATGTGGTATGTGATATGGGTAGCGACATTTTGGATACAAGACAATAGGATCGCTGCAACGATGTCGTATTGTATAGGAAGCTGAAATAAATGCAAGAACATGGAGTCTAGCGATGCAAAGGTTGAGTGAGTGCCATGTGCTTGATTAATGTATCACTTGGTGAAAACACCAGTGAAAGTCCTATAGAAGAGACACGGTTTAACCGAGTCATCGACTATGGGGTTCGAAGAACACCACAGGTTGAAATACATGATGTGGTTTTGGGGATCCTCACTAACCTTCCTCTTGAATTTAGGGATATTCGAAGGGAGTTTGGTAGGAATTGGTGTAAAATTAGGATCGTGATGGATCGGGTCATTAATCAACCATTCCAGATCAGGAAGGATATGTGATATGAATGCATGGTTGAGTCATGAGATTGAATCTAAAATTTCATTTTTCATTACCCGTGTTCATTATTTTGATGTTCATGTGATTAAATAGAAATTGAAGGGTTCTTTTACCATTCATTGTGTGTATATCAACACTTCCATTGATTCAGTAAAACCTGAAGAATAGTTTGCACTTTGCTTAAACTACTGAATTCTTTCTAAAAGCTCAATATGTTTGCTTCCATTAAATGTATGTGATTTTTTTTCAAATCACGTGCATACTTCCTTTTGTTTCATCTGCTAAACTCGTTTTCATATATACTTGAAATGATGAATACACACCATCAAATTCATCTAAAATAAACATTTGTGTCAAATAATTCCAACATTGTTCATGCCTATAAATATTTCCAAAAAAAATCAAATTTACATATTACTCTCTAAATCTTTAAAAATTGAGCCTCGTCATGCCCTAGTGTGTCCTAATTCCATATTAGAACATCTTAAGGGTTAACATCAGGTATATTAGATACTGCACTACATGTGCCATCACAAAACCTACCATTAAGAAGAAAGTGTTGTGCACCCCTTTTCCTACTCCTAATGGGCCTTACCCATGGAATACATGTTAGGATTACCTTCAACCAAGCATGGTAATAACTGTGTTTGTAGTCATGGATCACTTCCCTAAGATAGCCATTCTGATAACTTGCAAGAAGATCATCATCATCGAAGCCACTATTAATATCTTCTTCAAATGTGTTTGGGTTCATCTTGGGCTAAAACAAACTATCATTTCAGATTGGGACATCATATTATTTGGCACATTTTTGTATATCCTATTTCCACTAATGGACACCAAACTCACCCAATCAACTTCCTTCCACCCCCAAACCGATGGATATACATAGGTGGTCAATAGGATGATTGTGCATATTATAAGGATGTACAATTTTAAACATACTTGCACATGGAATGAGAGACTTCCATATATTCATCATAGATACAACACTCCTTCATATATCTACTGTACACAACCCTTTCTAAGTGTGCTTAGGGTTCATACCATTGGCCCGAATTGATGTAGCTATGCCCTTTTCCTCAACATAGGAGGAATATTTCCAAGATCACACTAAGGCAGATAAGGACACTCAATTTGTTGAATGGATTCAACAAATCCATCAATAACTCCATGACATTCTCAAGAAATACAATGGAAAGTACAAGCAGTGACATGACCAACATCAAGTTTGGCACAAATTTCAGGTGGGTGATAAGGTTTGTTTTCATTTCCAGAAAGAGAGGCTCATGGGACTCAATAATAAGCTTCGTCCACTTTGATATGGATCATACACCATCACCAAGGATTCATTGAGAATTCCTTCAATTTAAGCATTCCTCCTTTTCTTGTCCCACACCTGGTATTTAATGTGGATCTCCTTCACTCATATTTTCCATCATGGTATTAAGTATTGTTGCAATACAAATTCACTAGTTGGGTTTACTGATTCCAACTGGGAGGTGATATTGACAACAAAAATTCCACTTCTAGCTATGGGTTTCGACTTAGTTTTAGACCCTTTGTCTTGTTTTATAAGAAGCAAAAGGTAGTATCTCTTTTAACTACAAAGAATAATAGCGTGGCATTGTCCATGTAGGTATAGGGGTAACTTGGATCTGTCATCTTTTAGAAGCGCTTGGTTTTCCTTTCCAGGATTTGACTTTTATCCATTGTGACAATTTGAGTACAATACATGTTGTTGATATTCATGTTGCTCACAACATAATGAAGCATGTTGAACTTCATGTTCATTATCTAAGACAACTGATAAGGACAATATTGTCTCAATTATTTATTGTAGGACAAATGGTCAGGTTGTTAATATATTTATGAAGCCACTACTAGAATTTAAGTTTGTGAAACTTCAAGGTATGCTTCAGATTCAAGAAGGTGCAATTATGGTGGTGTATTTAGAGAACATAATTTCACCTCCTAGATCTCTAGAAAATTGTGTTGATGGGAGGGTGTTGTGACCTAAGGTTATGAAAGTTCATCACACCTTTAGATATTCTAGATATAGTTATTCAATAGGAAACCGTCGACTAGTAGAGAAAATGACTAGAGGCTCCAAAACTGAGTGTTCGTTTGATCAGTCGAATGAAAGGTCGACAAGGACATGGTCGACTCGACTAGAACAACCAACTAATTTTATGGGATGTTGCATATTTTGTGGAAATGGTTAGACACTTATTTATGGACCAGATCATCCTCACTTCAAGGGAGTTTGTTATATTTGGAGACTATAAAAGAAAATCCCTATGGATTGTGTTGATATGATTGATTGAATTTGTTGAAGAATGCATTGTGATGTTATAATCATAATGTGTTGTGATTAATTATTATACCAATGTCTTTAGACACAACCACTTTTCTTGGAATACAATTTATTTCTATTATTTCTTTTTTGTTATATGGTTCAATGTGAATAAGTTCCCCAACAGTCCATCCCAAAAATATAGAAGTCGAATCCACTAAAAAGGTATACATTGCAAACATTCCATAACGTACAACCTATTACACCTTATGGCATTAATTAAAAAAAATACATCTCAAATCACTACCGTGTATCACACTCATCCCAAGGCATTTTAAGTTGCATGAGATTGCACAAATACATAAGAAATTGCAACTAAAGCCTCCTTGGACATAGTTAAAACTATTATTGTTTTATAACCTTCTCCCCAACATGACCCTCAAATGCGGACTCCAGATATACCTGAGAGTACTTGGAGTATGTCCAAACTAAACCTTCACGACTACTCACAAGGAATATGTGGGCTGAAATGGAGTCTCTGGGGCTATTTTTTGTAATGCACCCATTAGGGTGTGACAGACATCGGCGCCCCGAGGTCACTTTTTAGAAGTTCCCTCTTCCTTTGGGTAATTTGCCACCGTAAAGGTTTGATCGAGGTGTTGGATTTTCACCTGATGGTTTGTCAGTTGGGGAGAGTGAATCCTTATTATACTAGTCACCCAAGTGCTTTTGATACAGCTTGACTAATCAGACGAACCGCAGCCAAGTGCAGAGCATACACACTAGAGTCTTGTCAATTTTAATAAGTTTTAAACTGGGTGTTCTTGTTTAAAAGAAAACCCTCCAGGAACCTCTTTCGATCCAAGTGGATCTCAATCGAGGAATCAAGGAGGGGTTAATTTTATAATTTCTGATAAACAAATAATAGAAAAAATCAAACAGATATACAATTATAGTTTCTTAATTAATCCTACCACGAATCTCTTTCCCCTTTCGGGTCAATCAGGAAATCGTGGGGTAAGTATTATGATTACTTGAAAATGTAAAATATGGAATATGGAATTAATAATGAAATAAATTATCCTACCTTGCAGATTAGATCAATACTATTTTGAAAAGTAATGAGCAAAAAGCAACAAAAGGGACACCGACGCAAATCCCCCTAGGGGGGATGGGGAATGGGCTCGAAAGAGCCTATTCCAAAAATGATTTTATTTATTGTTGGTTACAAAATTAGTGAACTGAAATTATCAGAAACTTCTTGGTCCTTATACAGGCTGAAACCAAGATTTTACAACTTTGGAAAAATTTTGAGTTTTTAGTGAAAAGGGAGACCCTTGGGGGGATTTGAACGCTCCTGAGGCCACTTCGGATAGAAAATTCCTTTATTTCCTGTCATACCTGCTAAAATACAGTGAGCATGTTAGAATAAAAAATTCCCAAAATCACTTTAAGAGTACCTTTGGATCAGCCTACCTTATCTCAAAAAAGAAGAAGTTAAACTAGCTAAATGGGCGAAAAGGGAACCAAGGAAAGCAAGCTTTCCTTGGGATATTGGATTTCTGTTTGTGCAACCAATTAAATGTGCACTTATATTGTAGAATATTAAGTTTCATAACATCAAAAGGAAATCTAATGCATGCGATCTACAAGTTTTCATGCAAAATGACGATTTCCCTAAAGCTAGATCTAGAATGCTTATGAAACTTTTTGAGTGCAAGATCTGAACTGTGAGCTATGAAATATCAGATCTATGTATATTTTAATTTGATGAAATAGATCCAAATGAAATCAAAGCTATGAACCAAACAAAGGAACCGGGTAAAGTGTTGATTTTTTATAGAAATGAGAAGAAGAGGAGAGAAGGTCGGATCGTTGCTTGAATGGAGCAAGCTGAAAGGAGGCCCTTTTATGGAGTGCTGAGGGACAGAGTCTTGATATTATTGGATAGGAATTGAGTCAATATAGATCCACATCTTCATCCAATCAGGAACCTGCAACTAAATAACACAAGCCTGCACACACCTCGTGAGATCTGGATATAGATGCATAAAACAACAAAAATGAAAGATTATGCAGAAATAACCTTATTTAAGAATATACCTGAGATTTTTGAGCATACATCATATGGATAAACAAGATCAAGCAATCTATATTTCCTAGTTTAAACCCTTACTTGATTCAACCGAATCCTTGAATCCAGAACATAGAAGTAGCACAGAATTTGGCAAGAAATTGCAGCTACCACATCAGCAGCATAACACTGAGAATCCACACAATCAAAAGCACTACATAGTATAGCCTCCAAATCTTCTTTATTCACAAATGATGATCAAATACAGAGTTACAATGGAAATCCCTTCAGTCCATCTCTAACTAGCTTGGAAGAGGGAGCCTCAAGCAGGATATATACAATTTACAGGCCATCCAGCCCAGGGGGGGCACAATTCCTCATGGAATCAAGTGAAATCAACTGATGGAGAGTTCATCGATGTAGAACTGAAGCTAAAATGATCCTACTTGTCAACTGGGGGCTTGATTGAGCTGACACATCAACCCATACACTGACACCTCAATCCATAGAGCATCCAGGAGAGTCCACACGTGTGGAGGAGAGAGAGAGGGCACAATTCCCCATGAAGACAGCTGTAGATCAACTCTAGATCTGATTTGATCCCCTCCTTCAGTCAAGGATTTGTCAGATCCAGTCAATCTGCTTCAAATCTGACTGATTTCAATCAAATCGGCTGAGAATCCACTGATTTATTGATTTTGGATTTGCTCCATTATTCATCAATTTATTAATTAAAATAATCAATAATTGATTTTTTGTGGCTTTCTGACCTGAGTGATGGAAGATCACTCAAAACTTAGGAAATAGTGGGTCCATGGGTTTACATGGTGCTCTTAGCTTGAAAATGAGCACCTACATGACTAAAACTGATTACTTGGCCCACTTTTATTACAAAATCAATTTTTCCAATTAAACTATTAAAAAATAGCCTAAGTTTTGGAAAAATTAAAATTTAATAAAAAACACTGAAAAAACTAAAAAATTGAAAAATTGAAAAACACCTAGGGGGACTTAGACATGTTCATATGACTCAAAAATGATGTCTAGCATGATTATACATTGACACATAGACTCTAATAACCTCAATAGGCCTAAATGCCAAGCCGACCCCCCCAACGTTGGAGGTATGGAGTGAAAAACTCAGAAATTATCAGTCATTTATTCAACAACCAATAATAACCAAGGGAAAAAACACCCTGGGCTGATCGGATTGACAAATGAAGTCTAAGAGACCGATTATTTTACAGACTATCATGCTAGAACATTTATTACAATTCCCCCATGGGGTATGAACATGTGATATGATACAACAAGCACTTCCCAGAAGTACTTCCAAAGGTCTTATTGAAGTCCGAACAAGTCAACCCTGTCCGGTTCACCAGGCTCACTTGATAAAAAACCACTAAGTACAACTTAGGTGGTAACATTCTAGCTCCATCTGGGACACATTCTCTGACTGATCTTCTGTTCAAAGGAGAGGATGTGAGAACTCTAGAATCTTTGGGTCCTGCAAGGCAATTAGAGTTTGTCAGTAACATGTATATATAAGAAAAAATTAGCTATAAAAACAAACTAATGTACATAATTAATCTATAATGTGCAAAAAGGAATATTTTACAAAAACTAATATACAAAGGAAAATTTTCAACATGGTACAAAATAACTATAATACAACAATATCTATGATACAACAATATGATATATACAATTTAGAAATACATGCAGGGCAAGGTTTAGAAATTGGCCCTGAAACCACCGATGCCACTAAAGGCATCAAACTGTCTTGATGAAAAATAGCTTGAGGAGGAAACCATTCACTGGTAAGATCAATCTTTCTCCTTCCAAGTCATTTAGATAGAAGGAGTTCGTTCCTGCTATTTCATCGATGATGTACGGTCCCAACCACAGGCTGTTGAGCTTTCCATGTTTCCCAGGTTTTTCCCGTCATTTGTCCCAACATAGAACTGTGTCACCTACTTGGAAGGAACCTGGCCAGGTAGACTTATCAAAGGCTCTCTTGACCTTGTCTTAATTTTTGATACTATGGTCAAGAGAGTCTCTTCTGCTCTCATCTAGCTCGATCAACTGGTTTATTCTATTCTGGATGGCCTCTTGATTTGAGCTGAATGTCTGGAGGAGCTGATAAACTACAAGCTTTAGATGGACTAGTAAGGTGACATCAAGGCCATAGACTAGTTCGAAAGGGCTCCTCCCTGTTGAACTTTTCTTAGTGATCCTGTTGGCCCATAATGCTAATTTGATTTTGCTATCCCAAGCCTTCTTATTGTTACCCACAATTTTTTTGATTATGGTCATTAAGTTCTTGTTACTTTATTCTGCTAGACCATTTCCTTGGGGATAGTAATTAGATGAGTGAGATAGGATAATTCCGTACTTGAAATAGAAAGACGACATCTTGGAAGAAACAAAGCATGGGCCATTATCTGTGATTATTCTAGCTGGCACACCAAATCTTGTGATGATTTTATCTTCTAGGAAATCCATGACTATGGCATCGGTTGCCTTTTTGGTGGGTATCGCCTCTACCCACTTGGTAAAATAATCCATGGCGGTAAGAATCCAAGAGTAACCATTTCTCGAGTTATCCTTGAACTTACCGATGAAGTCGAGCCCCCATTGCTGAAAAGGGGCTTGGACTACTATTGGATTTAGAGGCAAGGCTTTCATTTGTTTCTTTCCAATGAATAACTGACACTGGGGGCAAACTCTGACAACCTTGTGCACATCTGAAAATAGGTTTGGCCAATAGTAACCTGCTCTAAGGATTTTGTGGGCAGTTGTTTTAGCTGCAAAATGTCCACCACAAAATCCTGAATGGAATTCAACCATGAGTTTCTTGGACTCAGGTTCATCGACACATCTAAGTATCAAACCATCTAGGTTTCTCAGACCCAAACCATCTTTGGTCAAACAGTACTTAGTTTCCTTTAACCTTAATGCCCTTCTTTTATGGCCCAGTAAGTGATCGGGGCATGTAAGGTTGCGGAGGAAAAATATGATGTCAGTGTACCAGGGGTGTTGCTCTAATCTCTGAAACTCATCTGATACACTTTGCTCTGAATTGCTGCTCTGGCAGATTATTCCTAAAGCCTTCTCATTTCCTTGGGTCAAAATCTTTGCAAGACCCTGTCCCTTAATTAATTTAGTAGGTCTTATCTCCAAATCATATTCCTGAATTTTTGAAACCCACTTACCCCTGGCTCCTAGACAGTCCTGCTGAGACATGATATCCTTGACAGCTGCATGGGGTACATATCCAATGATTTTGGAGTAACCTATATAAGTTTTGAAATGTTTAAGGGACTTGACAAGAGCATAGGCCTGTTTCTCCATCATGGTATACTTCAATTTTGAATTTTGTAAGGCTCTACTCATAAAGGCTATGGGTTTCTCTTGTCCCTCCTTATTCTTTTGAAGTAAAACACCGACAATGGTGTCTTCTGAGGCAAAGGAAAATATTTGGAATTCTTTGGAATAATCTGGACTAGTCAAGACCGGGGACATGGATATGGCATTTTTGATGGACTTGAAAGCATCTTTCCCTTCATTTGTCCACTCAAACTTAGCATCTTTCTTTAATAGCTTTTGTAGAGGTTTCATTAATTCTGCTAAGTTTGGGATGAATCTTCTTATGAAATTGATTTGACCATTAAAGGACTAGAGAGCTTTTAGATTGTGAGGCAAGGGGACTTTCTTAATAGATTCAACTCTCTCAGGATCAACCTTGACACCATCTTTAGAAATGATGTGCCCCAACAGCTTGCCTTCATCAACTCCAAAGATTGACTTGGCGGGATTCAAGGAAATACCATATTTCCGAAATCTTATAAAAACCTGCTTAAGATGACTTATGTGGTCAGATCTTTCTCTTGAAAAAATAGTTAATTCATCCTGATATATTTCAATTATTTTTCCTATAAGTTCTTTGAAGGAAAAATCGATGGCTCTTTGGAAGGTGGCACCAGCATTTAATAAGCCAAAAGGCATTCTTAGAAATTTATAAGTACCCCAAGGTGTGGTGAATGTAGTCTTATGTTGATCTTCTTTATTTACCAACACCTGGTTATAACCAGAAAAGCCATCCAACATGGGCATCATTCCTGATCCTGTTACTCTTTGAAGCAAAGTTTCCATGTCCGGTAATGGGTAATTATCTTTGAGGCATGATGTATTCATATTTCTAAAATCTATACATATTCTAATTGACCCATTCTTCTTTCTAACAACAACTAAGTTGGAGCACCAAGATGAATGCGTTGTACGTGCTATGATCCCTGCTGCTAGGATCTTCTGAAGTTCCTTCTGCACAATGGGGGCCAACTTAGGATTTATTCGCCTAAGTTTTTGTCGAAAAGGTTTGACCTCCTTAGCCTCTTCTGTGAGGGGAATAGTGTGTTGAAACACATCCTCCCTATAGGATTTAAGCTCATCATAACTAAAGGCCAACACATCTCTATACTCTTTGATTAGGTTGATCAAGTTGTTCCTTTCCTTTTCCGAAGTACCTTTTCCAATTTTTATTAACTTGGGATCCTTGTCAGTTCCTATGTTTATTTCCATATAATTCCCAGTTTTTATTTCTTCTTTTTGTTTTTTATGATGATCCTCACGATCGAAAATATTCTCGAAATCTATAAGGCTACTCGGGATGTGACTCCTTTCATTATCCTCGCACTCCTAATACTCTTCACCTTCCTGCTGATAACTGATCTTGCAACCCTCAAACTCTTGTAGATTGTGGATGAATCTCAAGAGTTGCTCATCATCTTTGAACACTTACTAGTGGTATATATTATCTGGAATTGAAGGTCTGAAATTTATTTCCATCTTTCTGTTCCCATTAATCATTTCATCCGAAGGCTGGAGGGTGGATGCTGCTACTGCTAATTTATCTGCTAACCCATTCATTTCCCTATGGACCTTTTGAATGTTAAGTGAATCAAACCATTCCATAGTGTCCCATGTGGCATTCCTATACTTTCTTAGTCTGTCATTTTTGCATTGATACTGATTCTTAATCTGGAGGACAACTAAATCTGAATCATCTTTTATGTTCAACATCTTTATCCCCATCTCTTTAGCGGTTTCTAACCCTAGGAGCAATGCCTCATACTCGGCTACATTGTTTGATGCTTCAAACTCTAACCTGAATGCAAAGTTGTAGACTTTATTTGAAGGAGAGATGATCACGATGCCCGCACCCTTCCGGTTTTGGAATAAGCCCCGTCAAAGTACATTTGCCAAACTTCATCGATATTTTCATTTTTAATGTTTTCCTTAATGGGGGCCATGAAATTTGACAAAATAGCATAGTTCCAAAATTATCAGTGCAATGAACAAATTCATTTCCGGGCTTCTTAGGGTTTTCTACATGTCATTTCCTCAACTTTTCTCTGTGGAGAATCACCCTAGTGTTCTCTGATGCAGGTATAGTAGCATATGTCCAATCCATTTGAATGTTCCCACCAAGAGTTGCGGCCCATTTTCTGGATAACAACATACCCCAATTATTTGGAACATCTATCACCACCACATCCATCGACATGCCGATATCAGGATACTTAGCCAACTTAACTTGTAAATTTAAGATTATCCCTACCACTTCAACTTCTCTTGCATCCATGGCACAAACATTGTGGTAGGGTCGGGTGACCCTTATATTTAATTGCTCCATTACTTTTCTTGTCATGACATTTGATGAAGCACTTGAATCTAACATACAGTTATGAAGGAGAAGTTTATCAACTAAGAGGGAGACATAAAAAGGTGGGTGATCTTCTCTTCTCGGATCAACACTGTTGAGGACTATGGGCATATCTATGGGTTCAATATGTTCAAGTTCAAGTATAGCATTATTATTAGGAAGAGGACCCTCTTCGATAATATTATGAGATTTACTTTGACTATCCTCTAAGGCTTTCAAAAACTTTTCTA
Source organism: Pseudotsuga menziesii (assembly GCA_001517045.1). Classification (NCBI taxonomy): domain Eukaryota; kingdom Viridiplantae; phylum Streptophyta; class Pinopsida; order Pinales; family Pinaceae; genus Pseudotsuga; species Pseudotsuga menziesii. The sequence goes on from LPNX010416967.1 coordinate 52,061, forward strand.
TTTGAACGGGAATTTTAAGGACATCAGTTGCATAAACATGAATCTTAGCACTACTTATCCATTCTCCCATATCAATATTTGACTCAGGGACAATAGGAGGAACTGGGAGGGGAGGAGTGGTTACCTTTGGCCTGTACTATTTAGATGGTGATTTCTTTTCTCTTCTTTGATACATAGCTCCCTTGAACTTGGCCTCCTTCATTTCCTTAATTGCTTCCGAAGGAGGCATTACACTGTAAAAGTTAGACAGGAGATCCTTCTCGAAACCATAATCCGTGGCCTGCTGCCAATGTTGGTTTGATAGAGGATAGGTTCGGCCTACCATGTACACATGATCAAACTCGCCTGATGTTGTTTCCTGATTACTGACCTCTGCCATCCCATGTTCTATAACCTGGTTTGCTATGTAGCAAGTACTTTCTGGGTGGAATTGCTCACAAGGTCTACACCATGGAATTACTTCATCTACCAGGTCAGTTGAGTCTAACTGGTTTGGAATCCTAGGCTCTTGCTGAGGAAACTTCTTTTGATACACTTGATTATGTTTTGGCTGAAAATTCCTAGGTCCATTATTTCTCTCTAGTGTGACTATTCTATTTTGGATATTATTTAATTGAACAGATTGGTTTGTCATGAATTGGTTCTCACTAGTCATCACTTTTTCAAACATGCTAGTTACCTTTTCCATGGGGTCTTTAGAGGTTTCCTTTTCCTCTAATTCAACGGCCTTTCCATTCTCTTTGTTATACGAAGTGTTTCCCCTAGTGTAACTTGGAATGTTGGGTTTGCCCAAAGATTGCATATTCCTTTCTATTTTCTCAGCCAGATCTTCAGCAGTTTTTAGATCGACCAGATCTTTGTCCCTTAATTGGTATTTCAAATCACCAGTAAAAGCTTCGATTTAGGATATCAAGATGGAGGCATCCCTTGGCTTGATGTCTCTAGGGAGGTCCGCAACCACACTCCTGAACTTAGTATTGAATTCATCCATGGTTTCATTCTCCATCTTCTTTATATTATGAAGGGTAGCAAGCAAATGTCTTGGTTCTTTCTTTTCCCCCCATTTCTTCTTAAAACTTGCTAGGAATTCATTAAGGGTTTTATATGAATCATCACCAAGGTCGCCATACCACTCCATAGCATCATCCTCTAAGGATAGAGCAAAGAGCTCCATTTTGACATCTTCATGGTCAGCGGCAGCACTATTGCAATAATTGACTAGGTGCCTCTCAAACCTTCGGAGATGAGTCTTGGTAGTGGTAGCATTATTTCCCTCTAACATGGGGAGCTTCTTGATAGCATCATTCGGAATGTCATGAGGAGCACCTGCTATTTGAGAAAAGTAAAGGGGTTTGTAAAATTCCGTCATTTCTTGAGATTGGAAGGTATGACTCTCTACAAATATGTGATGGATATCTCAGAGGGATTGGTCTCCTAAATCTTCAAGGTTTCTACGAGAAGTCTGCCTATTCAATCTTTCCCTAATAAACCTTTCGGGATCAGGGAGAGGATTGAATAATTGTCGGCAGTTTCTTTGGGTAGAAATTCTTGAAGGGATGTTAGACAGTGGAGTCACCCGATGAATCAAGTTTTAATTTTTATGTTTTTTAAAGACTAGATCAATCAAATTTTTTTATATTTTTAGTTGTTTAGAAAAAAGTTAAGCTAAGTCGTACTCGGGAATAAAAAGATTTATCCCCGACAACGACGCCAAAAAGTGTTGCCGCCTTTCACACACATGGGTCACGTGGTAGAAATATTCAAGCCACTCGGTGTGTCCTTGGGGCAAGTCTCGAGTCAAGGCTGTCACCTTGTTCTTGAATCCTCCGTTTAGGCTCAACTCCTAACGGAGCCAAGGGGGGTAGACCCTATTAAGTTACTAAGGAGAATTACTTAGTATTGTGATGTTTGAACTGACTGAGTTATTTAGGAGTTTACAATTTAACTATAGATAATCACAGATGGAAAGATGTAAAAGATGAACACACGAAAGCACAATACTCAGACACAATATATATATAAAGCAAGAAGTTAACCAGTGCCTAAGAATGGAGTCAAAAATAGAATCAATATGCTTGCATGTGCTTGGAGTGAATGTTTTGCGATTGCCTCTGGGTATGTTTTAAGTTAAATGTGAAGTATGAGTTGATTAAATTAAGGAAAGGGGGGACTCCAGATATACCCGAGAGTACTTGGAGTCTCTGGGGCTATTGTTCGTAACGCATCCGTTAGGGTGTGACAGAGATCGGCAGCCCGAGGTCACTTTTCAGAAGTTCTCGCTTCCTTTGGGTAATTTTCCACCGTAAAGGTTTGATCGAGGTGTTGGATTTTCACTTGATGGTTTGTCAGTTGGGGAGAGTGAATCCTAATTATACTAGTCACCCAAGTGCTTTTGATACATCTTGACAGTTCGGATGAACCGCAGCCAAGTGCAGAGCATACACACTGGAGTCTTGTCAATTTTAATAAGTTTTAAACTGGGTGTTCTTGTTTAAAAGAAAACCCTCCAGGAACCTCTTTCAATCCAAGTGGATCTCAATCGGGGAATCGAGGAGGGGTTAATTTTATAATTGCTAATAAAAAAATAATAGAAAAAAGCAAACAGATATACAATTATAGTTTCTTAATTAATCCTACCACAAATCTCTTTCCCCTTTCGGGTCAATCCGGAAATAGTGGGGTAAGTATTAGGATTACTTGAAAATGTAAAATATGGAATATGGAATTAATAATGAAATAAATTATCCTACCTTGCAGATTATATCAATACTAGTTTGAAAATTAATGAGCAAAAAACAACAAAAGAGACACCGACGCAAATCCCCCCAGGGGGGATGGGGAATGGGCTCGAAAGAGCCTATTCCAAAAATGATTTTATTTATTGTTGGTTACAGAATCAATGAACTGAAATTATCAAAAAATTCTTGGTCCTTATACATACTTAAACCAATCTTTTACAACTTTGGAAAAATTTTGAGTTTTTAGTGAAAAGGGAGATCCCTGGGGGGATTTGAACGCTCCTGAGGCCACTTCGGACAGCAGCTTCCTTTATTTTATGTCAGACCTGCTAAAATACAGAAAGAATGTTAGAATAACAAATTCCCAAAATCACTTTAAGAGTACCTTTGGATCAGCCTACCTTATCTAAAAAAAAATGAAGTTAAACTAGCTAAACGGGCGAAAAGGGAACCAAGGAAAGCAAGCTTTCATTGGGATCTTGGCTTGCTGTTTGTGTAGCCAATTAAATGTGCACTGATATTGTAGAATATTAAGTTTTATAACAGCGAAATGAAATCTAATGCATGCGATCTACAAGCTTTCTTTAAATTTTCATACAAAATGACAATTTCCCTAAAGCTAGATCTAGAATGCTTATGAAACTTTTTGAGTGCAAGATCTAGACTGTGAGCTATGAAATATCAGATCTATGTATATTTTACTTTGATGAAATAAATCTAAATTAAATCAAATCTATGAACCGAATAAAGTAACCAGGTAAAGTGTTGATTTTTATAGAAATGAGAAGAAGAGGAGAGAAGGTCAGATCGTTGCTTGAATGGAGCAAGCTGAAAGGAGGCCCTTTTGTGGAGTGCTGAGGGACAGTGTCTTGAGATTATTGGATAGGAATGGAGTCAATATATATCCACACCTTCATCCAATCAGGAACCTGCAACTAAATAACACAAGCCTGCATACACCTCGTGAGATCTGGATATAGATGCATAAAACAACAAAAATGAAAGATTATGCAGAAATAACCTTATTTAAGCATATACCTGAGATTTTTGAGCATAAATCATATGGATAAACAAGATCAAGCAATATAGATTTCCTATTTTAAATCCTTACTTGATTCAACCGAATCCTTGAAGCCAGAACATAGAAGTAGCACAGAATTTGGCAAGAAATTGCAGCTACCACATCAGCAGCATAACACTGAGAATCCACACAATCAAAAGCACTACACAGTATAGCCTCCAAAGCTTCTTTATTCACAAATGATGATCAAATACATAGTTACAATGGAAATCCCTTCAGTCCAGCTCTAACTAGCTTGGAAGAGGGAGCCTCAATCAGGATATATACAATTTACAGGCCATCCATCCTAGGGGGGGCGCAATTCCTCATGGAATCAAGTGAAATCAACTGATGGAGAGTTCAACAATGTAGAACTGAAGCTGAAATGAGCCTACTTGTCAACCAGGGGCTTGATTGAGCTGACACATCAACCCATACACTGACACCTCAGTCCACAGATCATCCAGGAGAGTCCACACGTGTGTAGGAGAGAGAGAGGGCGCAATTCCCCATGAAGACAGTTGTAGATCAACTCTGGATCTGATTTGATCCCCTCCTTCAGTCAAGGATTTTCCAGATCCAATCAATCTGCTTCAGATCTGACTGATTTCAATCAAATCGGCTGAGAATCCACTGATTTATTGATTTTGGATTTGCTCCATTATTCATCAATTTATTAATTAAAATAATCAATAATTGATTTTTTGGGGCTTTCTGACCTGAGTGATGGAAGATCACTCAAAACTTAGGAAATAGTGGGTCCATGGGTTTACATGGTTCTCTTAGCTTGAAAATGAGCACCTACATGACTGAAACCGATTACTTGGCCCACTTTTATTACAAAATCAATTTTTCCAATTAAACTATTAAAAAATAGCCTAAGTTTTGGAAAAATTAAAATTTAATAAAAAACACTGAAAAAACTAAAAAATTGAAAAATTGAAAAACACCTAGGGGGACTTAGACATGTTCATATGACTCAAAAATGATGTCTAGCATGCTTATACATTGACACATAGACTCTAATAACCTCAATATGCCTAAATGCCAAGCCGACCACCCCAACTTTGGAGGTATGGAGTGAAAAACTTAGAAATTATCAGTCGTTTATTCAACAACCAATAATAACCAAGGGAAAAAACACCCTGGGCTGATCAGATTGACAAAATAAGTCTAAGAGACCGAGTCTTTTACGGACACTATCATGCTAGAACATTTATTACCCCATGGGGTATGAACATGTGATATGATACAACAAGCACTTCCCAGAAGTACTTCCAAAGGTCTTATTGAAGTCCGAACAAGTCAACCCTGTCCGGTTCACCAGGCTCACTTGATAAAAAACCACTAAGTACAACTTAGGTGGTAACATGACCCACACAAGCTAGATTTTCTATGCCACATGGCATCCTCCTCTTGTCATTTCGAATCCATAAGAATCCCAAGGGTCTTGGGATGAGTTGGAAGTTCAATATACTTGTCATGAATCAATTAAGGTCGAATTGGAGTGGAAGAGTAACTCCCATAGAAGATGAATAGGTATTTTGGATCCAGTGAGACACTTTGACTAGATTCCCTAGCTCTATGACAACAATGACGAAGATGATATGACACCTATGACACAAATAATATATGAAGGCTGACATATGACATATATGACATGTCAGGTATAAAAATAGTTCCAAGAGGGATCTCAAGGGATTTATGGTAGATAAGATGCTTCCACATGTGATTTAGTGGAAGTGGGAGACTAGGATTTATTGTACAAGTGGAATTCTTTGGAATCTCTTCCCAACTAGAGTTGGAATGCATATCTTTGAAGGAATTCGACCCATAGAGAGCTTGGAAACTTTATAAATGTTAAGAAAAAATAATGAAGACAAGTTTTGATCACTTGAGAAATTTTCATTTGTGAAGAGAGAGAGCCAGTGGATGACTAGTTTCTTGCCTTGGACAATTTTGAGGGTGAAAGATTCCCATCCAAGTTGGTGTGTGGAAAGGACATTCAAGTATTTCATGGAGATTTAATGGAGTCATAAGTTACAGGTGCAAACTACAGGGCATCTCGTGGACACTTCAATATCATCTTGTTCTTTCATCTATTCCAAGTTTTCTCATCATATTCTTGCTCTATGGATTGAGGCGCACTTGGTGAGCTATTGATCTCTTTGGGGGAGCTTCTAATGCCCCCTTATTTTAGGTTCTGATGTAAATGATCTGTATTTCAATTTCAGAAGACTCTCGGGTCGAAATACCAAAATATTTCATGTAAAAATGTTAAACAATGAAGAAACAATGCTATTTCCCCACTACCTTGTTGTGAACCAATGTAATGTTGATGGATTCGAATGAACGAAGTTTGAAAGTAATTGGAGGAGTTTGGAATCAGTTGTATCCATATACCTAAAGGTGAAACATGGCAAATTTGAGCACATTGGGAAAATTATTCACAAGGGACATGACACATGGGCATGGTTAAAATTGAACGCATTGTATTAGCACATGGGTCTGGTTATCGTTAAGAAGAGAACAAAAAAGAAGAATATGAAGTTATTATGATAAAAAAGAAGACGAAGTTATGATAATGGTAATAGGAAGCTTTTATGCTCTTTTATGGTTATGTGAATGAAGAAGAGGCAATGCTTATCATTTATCTATTTGACTATCAATTTTATTTGGTTTTTAGAGTTACGATTACTACTACACAGTCATAGATGGTATGTATCCTCCGGTGAGGAGGGGGACAAATAACTTTTCATCAATTAATAAGAGGTCCTAGTATTAGGTGTATTAGGTATGAGATAGAAGGATTAGATCGTTTGAAACTTTGCATTATCCTTGTGCCATGATGATGCCAATGAAAATTAAATAATAATAATATATCATTATAATGTGCACCATTGCATTCTTAAGAATTGAACCTATACTAAATGCTTCACGTCTCCACTTTTGGATACAAGTTATAATTATACATTGCATTATTAAATGGTTCATGAGTTTTGGATACAAGTTATAATTATACATCCAACAATTTAATGTTTACCATATATTAGAAAAAAAATACTTCCAACGTTTAATAAATATGCAAGACATCACTACAAATTTACAAGACCCATTATGCATGACACATCTATAACACATAATCAGCTTTATATCAAGAATAAATATATTTTTTTTTAAGTAAAGTAGAATTTGAATTATAAAAATAGTCAAGCTTTAAAATTTGCAAAAAATATTATAAGTGACTGTTTAATAAGAATGATGTAATTTTAAAATATTTTATCAAATGAATTTAACTTTTTAATTTATATATACAAATAACAATAACAATAAAATTATAGCATAGCGCGAACTGGTGTGGCTCATTGGCGTCGATTGATATGAAATCACTTGTTGTAAATGGAGGTCACGAGATCAAATCCCACCCTAGTTTACTTGTGTCCCATGACTTGAGGGAGCGTGTGGAGAACCTAGGGGTATAGTGGTAGCAGGAATGAATCTTTGGACCTCGTGTCACGCGAGTACCAGCCCAGCTCCAGTTGTTGATTCCCCTAGTTACAAAAAAAAACAATAAAGTTATAGCATTTACTTCATTTAAGTTTGTAATTTTGAACATTATGTAGTTTGGTTGCTATCTTAAGCAATTTCTTCTCCCAAAAAAATTTATGGATCTTTTAAGAAATTAGCAATTTTATTTTCAAAGCTTTAAATAAGATATTTATATGATAGAAGAAGTTTGAACAATCTGGTGGGGTAGTTTTTGTGGTTGAGTGTTGTGAGCTACAAGTATGAAGTCATGAGGTCAAGTCTTGGGTAGATATGTATGTGAATGTTAAAGGCCTCACTCAATGCCCCACAATTTCACAAAGTGAGAATGAAATATTGCAATAATACTAATGAAATATTTCAAAAAAACAAACAACATTATATTTCAAAGAGAAAAAGAAAACAAATACAATATATACAAAGCAAATAGCAACGAAGGAGCTAGTCCATCCCTCAAAATTATATTTAGTAGTTGGATTATGTTTAGTGTGATTATGATTTTTTTTATACTTATGATGTTAATTCATTATTGAAATTTTTTATGTAAGAAATATAAAACTAGTTTAGGTTCTTATATTTGAAAAAGAAACTACCTACTTTGCATGAAATGCATTCTAAAAGCATAACTTAAAATTTAGCTAGATATGTATTTGTATAGTGATCAAACTATAATTATGTTTTGTTCAATTATCTCTTTATATATATAGTTAAAGAAAGTGAACGACTGTAGAAATGTTTATAATTTATAAGCAGGGATAATTTTAGGGGCGAATTTTAGCCAAGTGGGCTATTTTCGATGTTTTTCTCCCAAAAAAGATTCGTCATTTTGCATTTTTTGAAGCCCTGTTTCACCCAGTTTTGATGGGGTAAAATTTTTTCACCCTAAAAATCACCAAATTATTATATAAACAATATAAAATCCTTGGAAATTAAAATAGTTTTTGAAAAATATCGTCAATCATTTTATAGTTGGAGTTTTAAGAATTGGTAATATTCGCCAACATTTATACACTTTTAAATAAGTATGGTTCCTTAAAATCATCCCTGTTTATAAGCTTGGTCTATATTAAAAATAAAAAAGGTTAGAAATGTACAACAGTTATGGTGGTTGGCCTACCACTTAGGAAAATAGACCAACCACACAACCAAAGTTTTCCCACCAGTTTCCATCCAAAGTTACTATTGTAAATATAAATAGAATTATTGATTAATCTAAACCATATTCTAAGTCTTAGATAATTGATCCGCCATAGGTTGGGGTTAAGGTCCAAAAGATTTTGCAAATTGGATATAGACTTGATATCAAAATGGAAACTAACAATACTAATATGCAGAGAAACACAATTGCCAAAATTAATAGCATGCATAGAACCTAACTCTAAAACAAACTCAAGAATCATTAGAGATTGTAACATGGATCACCTCTGCTTTGACACCTACATTGTTGGACTTCCCAAGATCTAGTTTCTTCCAAAATACCATTCTTATTGTTTCTCTACAAATCACATTCAAATTAGTATCAAATTCAATTTGACCTCTCGTAATTGATGCATAAACTGACGTGGATATTCCACTTGATCAGTTCATCACAACATATCTAAATTAGTTCATTTTGTTAACTTAATTTCATAGAATACAATGGAACTAAAAGAGAAACTAGATCAAATAAGTACAAAATCCATACCATAACAAAAGAGATACCATGGGAAAAACCGCTATGGGGAAAATCCAATCATAAATGAGGAATGTGCCTCGCTCTTCACATCAAAATGCAAATACAAAGGAAACACTTTCTATATGGAGTTACCTATGAGTTTGCAGCCATAATGGCTACTATAGGATCTCCTATATGCTATGTTCTGCTCTAACATCCACTCCCATGCATTTGTTAAACTATGGAATAATACAATACATCAAAAAAATGGCTCCCCTTCTTCTTCTAGTAGCCTGGTATTGCACATAGTTGGATAACCATCTAGGGTTAATTTTAGGGTTTTTTCATGTTTCAATTCCCGATTAGGGTTATGGTTTTGGTCCTTCTAGAATGTTTTTGAAGGCTCACATGTGAATATATCCACATGTGTGAAAAATAAAAGATGATGTTGAATCCACTTGATACCATAGTGGTCAACTGTGTAGGTCAACTTGTGGGAGCCATAACGTTTTCATATGAACTTTGATTGAGGCAATATTTGGATCGTTGGAAAGGTATGAGAGTGCAGAATTTCCTCCTAGACCATTGAATTAGGGATAGGTTGTTTTACCCCCAAAAATGTTGTTTAGACCCTGAAATAGGCCTTGCAAGGTTCTAGACCCTAAATCTGCAAAATGAGTCCTTCCCATAAAATGGGACCTATAATCCATCTCTTCCAATATTTTGATCCCAAAATATCCACATAGGTGACAAATTGTATATTGATCCATTTCAAATATCACTTCCCCATTTTGGTAGGCTATTGGTCCCCAAAACATTTTACTAAATGAGGTGAGGAAAGGTTAAATTGCTCTACCTTCTCCTTGGAGTACCATTTAGCCTTTCCTGGAACTTGTCCTTTCAACCCCACCTACCATAGTTTGTATTGTCCCTACCTAGTAGTTAGGTAATTCTCTACAACATTGTGTATTATGCGAACTCTTCCTGAGCCTCTAGTGGTAATTACTCTACAAAAGGTAAGAGTTTCGCAGGTTCCCAATCCAACATGGAAGAGTCATAGAGTTTTAGATTTTCCACATTCACTATAGAGTAAATGTGCATGTTTGAGGGTAGAATGGGTCTGTAGGAAATATCTCCTACCTTATCCAATAACTCAAAAGGATCATACCTCATATCCTTGATATTCTTACTAGGACCTTCTAGTATTTCCTTTTTTAGGTGTAACCTTACTCTACCTCCCACCTTGAATGTTTTCTCAACCCTATGTTGGTCATGTCTTGACTTGTAATTTTACCTTGGCTTCTTCAGTTCCTCTTGTACTTATAAATGGATCTAATTAATCTTATCTATGAAACTTTCATCTCTTACTTCTTCACATGTGGTGTCTTACCTCACTCCCCCCTTGCTATCCATGAACAACATCTAGAGGTGAAGGTGGCAAGTATCCAAAATAAGTTTCCAAAGGGGACTTCCAAATAGAAGTGTGTACTACTATGTTATAAGTGTTATATGTAGATCAGATTTTCATATCCAGTATTTGGATTCTTCTGATTCTAACCCCTCAAAATTTGTACTGAAGTCCCATTGACTAATTATAGATATCCATTTATTTATGGATGGAATGTTGTAGAGCTATTCAACTTAGTGTCCATCTTTTCCTAAAATTTAGTCCAAAATATATTGAGAAATATGGTATCTCTGTCTTAGATGATACTTTTTAGTACCCCGAAGTGCACCCATACCTATTCAAAGAACATGTTTTATACTTCTTGTTCTTTGATGGTATTTTTACAATGAATAAGAATGCACATCTTGTTGAATCTGTTAACTACCACAAATAAATAGGCAGGTCTCTTCCTAATGGTTGGAATACCACCCATAAAATCCATGGATATGCTTTCCCATGGTCTCGTAGGAACATGTAAGAGATGGTATAGACATTGATTCCTATTATTAGGCTTTATTGTACAACAAAGTATGCATCCTCTTACCAAACGAGATTCATATTCTTGCATTCTATCCCAATAAACATACCTCTATAAGTTTTAAATTGCCTTCCCTACACCAGAATACACTACAAATTTGGAGGTGTGTGCCTCTGTGATAAGTTGCAATATCTCACCTTTAAGAACACAAAGCTTTCCTAACATGTAGAGTATCTCATCCTAGAGATGATAGTAAACCGTGTTGTCACTTTCTTCTACATGGAAATGGCCTTGAAGTTTCTGAAATACCTCCTTGAAGTCCTCATCTTCTATGTACTCCTCCTTATATGCATCTCGATAAAAGGTTCCTTGTGCATAAGAGTTCCCAAAGCCGTAATTTTGGTTGTAGGTGGCCTTGAGAGCATGTCTGCCAACTTGTTTGTATTTCCATTCTTATACTTGACAATGAGATGGAATTATCGTAAGAATCCCATCCATTTATAATGTGCAGTCGATTGTATTTTACTCTAAGCTTGCAAATACTAAAGTGGTTGATGCTCAATGCGAATGATGGTATCCTTTCCTATTAGATTGTGATTCCACTTCTTAACAACTTGAACTAGGGAATATAGTACCTTATCATAGGTAGGGTATCTTAATAATCCCCCATGAAACATTTCAAAAAGATAACATACTAGACTTCCTAACTTTCTTCAGAACCTCTCATGTGGAATACCCACTTGCATTTGTCTCCAATTCAAAAGGATTCTACAAATTAGGAAATGCAAGAACTCATGGTTGACTGATCTTTCACTTGAGCTCTTCAAAGGATTTATGTTGATCCTTCCCCCACTAGAACCCCTTGTTGTTGGATGTTATGGCATGGAGGTGTGAAACCGTATATGAAAATAAATATATGAGCTTCCAAATTTATTTTATTCCCCCCCAAAAGATCCTAGCTTTAGTGATATTTGTAGGAGTAGGCCCCTTGGTGATATCATTCATACTTATAGGATCAACCTTGATTTATCCTCTACTAATCAAATACCCCAAATACACCAAGGATTACTAGGAGAACTCATATTTATAAAAAATATCCAACAACTAGTGTTTTTTCAAATTATCTAACACCTACTTGAGATGTGAGAGGTGCTCTTCCGAGGTAGCACTATAAACCAATATGTATTATAGATATACTATAACAAACAATTCTAAGAAAGGGTATAATTCATCATTCATCAAACACATAAATATATTGTTCATTGCATAAACCAAAAAACATTATTAACCATTCATAGAGGTCTTTCCTAGTATTTAAGGTGGTCTTATAGGTGTATTCTTCCTTTACTCACACTTGGTGGTATTTCGATTTGATATTCAACTTGGTGAATTACTTGGAATGATGCAACTAGTCTAACAAATCATTGATCTTGGGAAGAGGGTACCGATTCTTGAGTGTGATCTTGTTCAATTCTCTGTAGTCAATGCACATCCTCTAAGTCCCATCGTTCTTGGGTACTATGATTATAGGTGACCTACAAGGTGAGGTGCTTGTTAACAACTAAAATTTGTCAACTATCCATGTCATTAGCCCATCCACTTATGTACATCAACATTTCATCTCATTTTCACATCATTCCACCCCCTAGACCTTGAAAAAACATTACAAAATCCAAACAGTCAAAGAAAACACCAAAATGGGTCACATTAACTTCAGATCACTCATATCTCTAGGAAATGAGCAACCCAAGTCACACCAAATCCCTTGAAACAAACGATAAAAGTTGCACAAAATATCAGAAAAAAGAGAGACATATCTCCTGTCATAAATTTTAGCTGTTTCTTACTTTTCCCAGGAAAAAAGAGAAAACTTAGGCATGAAAAACGACTCAAAATAAATCATGGAGAGGATTTGGGATGGAAAAATTTACCTTGATCCTTATCCCCAAATCCATTGACTAATCCTATATATGAACGTCCCTCAAGGCCCTCCATTCAATAAGATTTCTCCATTCGTCACTAAATCTGTCATTCTTCCAAATTTTCCTGAGATCGAAGCAAACCTCTTTTGTTCCTATCTCACCTTGTTGAATATCTCAATCATGACATGTGGTTGGAGGATTGTGGACTACTAGGAGGCTAAGTGGACCCTCCTTCAAACAGGTGAAGGGGTCCCTTCTACTACTTCTTATCAGGTGATCATACTCCTTATAATTCAATATAAAATTCTTTGATTCTTTAAATGCTTGTTTCATATGAATGATTTATGTCAAAGAATGTGTTGAAAATGTTAGTGTTAGAACTAGAATTGAACCCAATGTTGTGAAAGGCTCGTTCCTAGGTAATAGCATAACCACTTTCGAAGAGAGAACTGGCCTTCTGCTCTTCCAAGAGGAATCTTTCACAAAATATTAACAATGCAAGATACGTACAAGTGAAAATATGAATTGTTTATAAGGGTGGTTGAAACAGGACATATAACCATTGGGTGATGGAGTCAAGATGTGTAACAGAAATACTCAGAACTTATGCATGTGATTTTAACACAGAGGCAAGATATCCATTCAATCGCAGTCAAATTATAAGTGTCTAGTGGAAAAGAAGAACATGAACAGACCATTAACACAGAGCATTGGAGAATGAATTATGTATTAATTGTAGAAGAAAGCTTTAGTGGATATCTGAAACAACAGATGAAGCATAGCATGTATGAATTCCAAACTGTTATATACTTATTTTAGACAAGAAAGAAAACATAATGGGAGAGATAAACTAGAAAAACATTCACATGAGAAAGGAAGCAACAGACTGTAACACAAACAACACATGAATCCCTGTGTAAAACACCGACTTCCACTATGCAACTTTATTAAAAACTCTTGAAAGTACACACTGCAAAATTACATCAGTTCCGACCCTTTCTCCTTCTCCAGGAGGTACATTTATAGTATTTTGGGACTTCCCAATCTGATGTTCGGGAATCAAAATTTGTTACAGCTGAAAAACAACTAACAAACTCTAATGTGACGTATCTGCCATGATTTACATAAAAAATAAAAAATGAACTATGGACTGTGAGTGAAAATATGCACAAGAGTCTTTTATGTTTCCATCCTGTAGGTGACAGTTGTACAAAGTTTTGGGAGAGATGACCATTGGAGGGGTGTGTCCATGGAGAAAATTTCCTGAATACTGTCATTGCCACCTCTATGGTTGTGTCTTAAACTTGCTCGACCCATATACTAAATTGACCTCCATTGGTTAGGACCAGGAAAATTTGCAACCGCCATGTCCAATTCTTGCACTTTGAGTTCCATAGTTTCTGGGTACGAGGTCTTGGGTGCTTTGGCACAGGTGGCTTTAAAATCAAACAGTAGTTCAAATTCACTGGCCATCTTATTGAAAATGGTCCTTCCTGACAAGGATTGTTGCATGTCTCGAAACTCATTGCTTTCTGATCAGCAATGAACCAAATGCTCTAGATACTCCTTTTGAGACAATAAGGGTCCCTTCTCTTCCCAGAAGAAAGGAATCCCTCTGTCTACCAGTGGTTTGAATAACCAGATAACCTCCTTGACCTTGTGCTCAATAATATCTATTTTGGCTTTTACAGTGTCCAACATCCTATGTTTAGCAATTACCTTTCTGGCCCCATAGATGACAACAACTCTGTTTTGGATATTGTACCAATTGGTCAGATCATCCGACAAGGCCCTTAGGAAAGCAACGACATTTTCTGTTGTTACTACAGGTCTTTTCTGCACTTCTCCTAATACAGTCGAAACCTTTTTCTTGGCCTCTATCAAAGCATTTTCCTGGTCTGTGATGAAATCTATATAAGGTCTGAACTTGTCAGACTCTACAATGATTTGATCCCAGATCAAATGTCTAGCCCCTTGTAAGGCTGATCTAACGATCACTTGCTAGCTTAACTTGGCATTTTTTTGTGTCAATTCTTGACATTTCTTCTCTATCTTTTCCTTTTCTTGTTCCTCCTTTCCTTTTTCCTCCTCTAGATCCTTAATCTACTGCTTTAACTTAGTAAGCTCTGTATCTTTCAGGCCTATTTGGGACATTGCTCTAGAAAGAGAACTGGTGTCTACTTCTCCGGCTACACTTATGGGCTGAATTGAAATCTCTGCGCATTTTTCCTGAAGCTCTTTTTCCTTTATCGCTAATGTAGCCTTTAATTCTTTTTCACTCTCCTTCAGAAGCTTGGTATCTATTTCCCATTGCCTTTCCTTCTCTTCAAGCTTTAGCATCTTGGATTTGCAATCTGTAAGCTTAGTGTTCAATGTATCTTTCTCTTTTTTTAATTCAGCCAACTCATCTATCCGAGCAAGCTGGGTAGAAGGGATTTTCAACTTTTTTTTAGTATCTAGATCTCTTTCTCTTTCTTGTTTAGCAATCTCTGAGCTAAAACTCCCTTAGGTTTTGGTCCCTCTATTTGTATTGCTTCATTTTGCAAATTGTTAATTTGGGCCTTGAGGGCTTTGTTTTTGACTCTTACCTTCCTCAAAAGATCTAGAGTTTTTGCTTTACTTGCCTCCAGCTTGGATATTTGTAGTGTGACTTTCAGTAATATAGCATTCAAGATGTCATCGGTATCTCTATTAAGGTGTATTATGTCAGTAGTGGGAACCTTTGTGAGCTTCACATTAACCTCTGGCAGTTTGTTTCCCATTGTCAAAGCCGGGCTGAGGGTGTCAGTGGCGTGATCCCTCATAGTATTTAATGCCACATTTGTGTAGGGAAATTGTATTACCTTGTTATACAGCTTTGATGTCTCCTTAAAAATTTTATCATCCCTTTCCCTGTAAGAGTCTAGCTAGTCTTCTTGAGAGGCATGCCTGTTTGGAGTTTGTCCATCAAATACATATTCCTAGATTTTCAAGTTGGCTGCTTTGGGCTCTTCTTGTTTCTATTTTTTCTCCATGTTTTTATTCTTCATTTTCCCCTTTGTATTTCTCCTTTTGATCTGCACTAACTGTTGCTCTTGTTCTATTTTCTACTTTTTGGGCATGCTGAGAGTGTCTACCTCTTCAGTCTCCATATGCTCTGGAAATCCTCTTTTCATTGAACTCCCTGAATAACTGACCAACGATGAGACATTCCCAGCTATTGCAACTACTTTGGACAATTCCATTTGGGGGGAAGTTACCCATGGCAGGGGTGAGACAGAGCTTCATTCTATGCTGATATCCATTGCGGCAAGGTTAGGGAAATCATCCCAATTTGCCGCTTCCCTGAGCCCGGGTATTTCAGTGTGCTCAAAATGCTTGCACTTGTGAGCATTCCTCCTTTGGAAATTATTTGATGTGGGTTATAATAAACAACTTGTTCTAGAGAAAATCCCATGTCTTTGAGTAAGTTGCCAACCAATGGCAAAGAAGCTCTGCTCCTAACTGTCTATGGTCCCACTTCCTAGGGGAAAATCAGATTTGAGCTCTTCTTATAGTTCAAAAAGTGTTCTTCTTCAATAATGAGTATTTTCCTGATTAATTCCAAGGAGAAAACCCTGGCAGTTAGAAAGGCTGGAAGAATGTAGGGTTGATGCACAAAGCCATACAATCTTATGATTGTTTCAAATTCTAGTAAGAACCAATCTCCTATCATCTTGCTATGGGACAACTGCAGTACTTTCCTCATCTCAGGAAACACCCTAGGTGGTTTTTCTTGAAAGAAAAGGTCATATACTTCGGCCATAAAATGGTTCATGAATTTACAATAGTCCTTAGCCATCTTACTAGTGATCTCTAACTCAGGCACTTGTGAGTCTTCTTTGTTATAAGCTATAAAAACTCTCAACAAAAAGGACTAGAATATGAATACTTTGGTGCCGTGGAAATTCTCTAATTGAGAACGAATGTTCTCAGCTAGGAATATATCAAATTTAAGACAACAAGACTAAGAATATTGCCCTGACAATTCAGGTTCAGCAGGCCAAGTACTCAAAACAAACAATAGACTCAACAATGACTCTATGACATAACCGTTAGTATCTAGACCTAAAAATTGACTGGCTAAGGCTATACACCATTGAGTTTCTTCATTAAATTGGCTAAGGTCAATGGGGTAAGACAGCTTGGTGACTTCACCATTAGGTTTTGAACAGACCCTCAAGAAAGCTTCACTATTTTTGACGGTAGACTCTCTAAAGAAACGTATGATATTCTCTTCTCGATATTTTTGGGATATCTGGACAAACTCGTCTTGGATGTGAAGGGTTTTATGGATGACCGGAGCCTAGATTGAACAGAGGATTTTGGATTTTGACCTAGTCATAATGACTCCCTCGAAAATAGAGAAATAGTCTACACACCACTCGACAAACTAAGGGCAATGGGGGGTTTGGTCAAGAGAGAAAAATGGAAAAAATATTTAAAAACACTACAGGTATCGCTACCCTAGTCCTTAAGGGCTTCCAATTTACCCCTAGAGGCTTCAATGGTTTCCCCCACCAGAATGGTATCGAAAATATCGTCATTCTCATGCATGAAACTTTCCTCTACCCTCCAACATGCGACCCCTGGTTCTACATTATCTCTCACATCTACCACTTCTACTTCTCCTACTTTTTCCATTTTTCAAATAGCACTGAGGGAGTATCAGAGGCCTACCTTTCTTTTCTAGCACAATCTTCTAGTCTGTCTGCGCTGGTGCTCTATATGCGGTTGGGGCATTTGGTGATATCGAGTCTTTGGAAAAGACAAACCTTTCCAACTCTAGGTAGACCCTTTTATAGCTTTCTATACTGCGTAATATCCGTTCCCTTTCCATGCAGTTTGCACTGTGGATATTTCTCCTTGTGATCTAAGCCTTGGATATGTGAGGTCCTTTATGCCAAAATATTCCTTACTATCTACATGTGTAACTTAATCTAAGAAGGTTGGCCTCTATCGTCAATCTCCAAATTCCTTTCATCGAGGCCATTTACATCCGAAAACTTTAACCTTCTAACTACTCTTCCTTTCCTGGTATGGTGAGTGACTTTACCTCGTGGTATGCCTGTTATCTGTCGATCAAGATCGACCTCTCCTCACGATTGTTGATCTGAGAGGACCTTGCCACTTTTTGCGATTTGAGATCCTGACACCATCCGCGCTAGTTCAAATCACGAAATAAACCACAACCGCAGATCTATCTCCGCCCTTGTAGTGACCGTTGATCTTCGCGGCCAGTACCACTTTTCATGATTTGAAAACATGACTATATCCTTGCTAGTATATGACTCGAAATCATTTATGGCCGTGGATCTGCCTGTACTCCTATCTCAGCCGTGAGCTGTCTCCGCTCTTTAATCTATTTCGCTATTCGGAAAAGTGGCTTTGGCCGAGCACGTTCGCTGCGTGAAATGCTTTGGTGCCATTGATTTGTCTTCATATTAATATCAACCTTCTATTATGGATCCCATTTAACACATTTAGTGCATCTGACATCCCGCTTTATCCTGCATTTATGATCTACGAAATGCCTTTCCACCATGAATCTTTATCATTTCGAATCCCGACCATCAATTTACATTGTCTTTTACCTCATTTCTGTTGCCACTTGTGCTAGGGGTAGAATTCCATCTCACAAATGCCTTATCACCCCTACAAACTTTGGGGATTCCTTCCCAAGACCCCTTCGATAGGGTCCTTTTCCCACATATATCTCATAATAGAAAATTTTGAATATGGTACTAACAACCGGTTCCACAAGGGATGCTATCCTCCCAGCGAGGTAGCAATGAACCCGTAGACCAATCTCCGAATCCATTGACAACATCCTCTTATTCTACTT
The DNA here is from genome assembly GCA_001517045.1 of Pseudotsuga menziesii. NCBI lineage: Eukaryota > Viridiplantae > Streptophyta > Pinopsida > Pinales > Pinaceae > Pseudotsuga > Pseudotsuga menziesii. The sequence goes on from LPNX010416967.1 coordinate 70,769, forward strand.
TCTGAAAGAAAACATAATTGAAAAATGGTGACCTCCTCTGATATTAGGGCCTTCTCTATTGGCTTAAAATCTTCCGATTCACCATCTGTATTGACTAAAACATAAAACATATTTACACTATAATACATGGACCTTAGTCCCTTTACTCCAGGTAATTTAGAAACCTCCCATTCACTGGGCCTCCCTTGTATTGTGACCCATCTAGATACTGCAGAATGAAATAATTGTCTCTTCTGAGTGCCGCAATAAGGAATGGGACCACCCATAAGTGGTCAAATTTTCCATGTGTTCCTTTTTCTTCATGCGGGGCATCCCATTTTAGCACCAGGTCGTCAACCCGAAAAATGTCCTCTTTTATTCTTCTGTCAAAGGTGTTTTTCATATTCTCCTGATGTATCTGGACCATATCATAGGCTTTGTCCCTCATTTCATTCATTTCAATAATCTGGTTTATCCTTCTTTGAATGGGATTAGGCTCATCTAACAAGTCCCACAACAATTTCATAACTCTAACCCCTAGAGATGAAGGAAAAATTACCTCGACTCCATATACCAATTGAAATGGAAACATACCAATAGCCCTCCTTGTGCTGATTCTGTCATCCCACAAGGCATATTTCAACTTTGTATGCCAGTCTCTTTTGTTGTCCTTCAACAGTTTCTTAATAATCCTCACCAGACTTTTGTTGGAGGATTTTGCCAGTCCATTTCCCTGTGGGTAATAAGCAGTAGAATGATTTAGGCTTATATGATATTTATAGAAAAACTTAATCATCTTCTTGGACTTAAATGCAGGTGCATTTTCCATCACAATTCGCTTAGGACAGTCGAATCTTGCCAGAATATTGTCTTCTATGAAATCCATTATCACTTCTTCTGTAGCTCTTCTAGTGGGTATCGCCTCAATCCACTTTGTGAAGTAATCAGTAGTTGTTAGAATCCACATATGATGTCATGAGGATTTCACATTTATCTCTCTGATGAAATCCAACCCCCATTGCTGGAAAGGTGCTTCTGTCACGTCCCCAGCCCTCAACCGGCGAAGAGGACGCGAATTACACATCAAAATACAACCGGGACAATTCCCCCATGAACATTGACAGAAAATCGAATGAAATCAATGCTGGAATAATTAAGCATACACAGATGCATTTATTTTCATTCATACAACGGAAGCAAACACACATTCCAGCAATCACATGTTCATCATAATTCCATATACAATTGTTATAATTGCAGAGATAGACTGGCAGCACTTATCTGTTAATGAAGAATTCACCCGCAACCAGCTACGTCGCTGCAACGTTCCACCCAACCATAGGCCAGCTTGCTCATCAATCTCTCAGCAACGCTGCCACCCCCGAGCTGGGCATGATTCCTTCGGAATAAGGGTCGATTGCAGGCTTATACATAGCCAAGGGGACATAAGCAACAAAACAACACAGCTGGGTTTCACAAGCTTTCAACAACCAAGCCAAGCCAGCACAGTCCAAAGACTATCCATTGCACTCAGGCAACCAATCAGCTGTCACAGCTTAAAACATGGAAAACGAATTGTACAGCCCCAAAAACACAACAGCAAACAAACTACAATAGGGAAAAACGACCCAACTAATCTGTGAGACAGCCAAAACCGTGAATGGCCCTTCACAGTCAGTCGTGGATGAAAAATCACGGCTCTCAGCTCACTATGTGCGCCCCAAACAGAAGAATACCTACGCGTGGGTAAACAAACCGACCCAGCAAGGAAAATAACAGACAATGGAGGCCCTGCGTGAAGAAAAACAGCTCCATTTTTTCCCGTGGATGCACACACAACAAGAAAGACACGATTTTGCAATTCGTGGGTACTCAGCAACTCGTGGGGAGAGGAAGAAAACCTGCGTGAGACCCAAAAACGCCCCAAAAACCCCTGCGTGAGAGCCAACAGACCAAAAATCGTGATGAGAGTGAGAACTGACCAAGGAAGAGTGCGTGAGGGAGAAGAATGGACAGACATGGGTGGAGTGGGCAAATGGGTAAGGCTGACAGCCTGCCACAACCACCACCACTTCAGCAATAACTCCCCAACCACCAGCTGAAGCATTAAAGAGGTTGACAAACAACAAAGGTGGCAAAACAATAAGGCAATCAAACATGGGTTTTCCCCCATAAACCAAGGTTTGACATCCCCCCCACCCCTTATCCTTTGGAACCATGCCCTTTTCATTCAACGTTGCATTGCCGTAGCTGGTTGTGGTTTAATTTAATTGATGTGCGGGTTTACATGACACCAAATTATAATGTGCCTTATAGCACGAGATGCCACCGGCAATTATCCCCATTGCCGAAACATACACAACAAAATCGATGGTGGGGCTTTTGCCTTGAGCTCCTCACCACGATTAATTACATTATATACATCATGCATACAGGGTCGAAACCGGGGATGTGACATTCCCCTCCCCCTTGGAATAACACCGTCCTCGGTGTTCCATTACATATATACAATACATATACAATTGCACATCAAAATTTCAAAATTGCAGATCTACCCCACGTTCGATCATCTACTTTGAATGTTCAAGACCAAGCCTCTCGGCTTCCATGGACTTTTCCTGCTGGTTCTCAGCTTCCTGCTGATCCCGAAGTTTAGGAACTTTGCGGCTATTGCCCTCATCATGTTCCCTCATTGGACAGTCCCGGCGTAAATGATGTCCTCCGCATCTCCAGCATCTCACTGGCTGCTTTATCTTTACCTGCTCAATTTCCTTTGAGCCTTCATGCCTGGACCGTTTCTTATCGGGCCGCTTGGACAAATGTCCCATTGCTTATCCACCTTCCTTTCCTTTGCCGATTGCTCCCAGAAGGCTTTTCACCTCCCTTTGCAAACCCATAAAGTCTTGCAAAATCTGGTGGTTCATTTCACTCTGCCTTCTCTGTATCCTGAGCATCTCCTCAAGATTCTCTTGGGTCTTGGCAATCACTTGAAGGAGACTTCCAGCCAAGTCCAACAACTTTTGATCTGCTGCCATAATCAACGTGCACCACCCGGTTTCACTTTTCTCACCTGTGGAATGCACCATTGAAATTCTATCAGACCAAGCATAATATAGATATCAAAATCAGTTAGTTAATTACCCAATTGGCATGACAGTCCAAGTTCCATTAAGGAAACTTAAATATTTTTCATGCCTTCCCCAACAGGCACATGAGCTCCTTCATGTCCAATCCTGGGCAGGGAATTAACTATTCCAGCATTCACACATTTACTTTTAAGCAAATACACACATTTCATTCTCAATCATACATGCATTCAACAATCCTTTGTTTTCACAATGCATAAACATATATATATATATATATATATATATATA
>LPNX010416967.1:79880-121838 GCA_001517045.1 Pseudotsuga menziesii
TCATAGTCAGTCGTGGATGAAAAATCACGGCTCTCAGCTCACTATGTGCGCCCCAAACAGAAGAATACCTACGCGTGGGTAAACAAACTGACCCAGCAAGGAAAATAATAGACAATGGAGGCCCTGCGTGAAGAAAAACAGCTCCGTTTTTTCCCGTGGACGCACACACAACAGGAAAGACACGATTTTGCAGTTCGTGGGTACTCAGCAACTCGTGGGGAGAGGAAGAAAACCTGCGTGAGACCCAAAAACGCCCCCAAAACCCCTGCGTGAGAGCCAACAGACCAAAAATCGTGATGAGAGTGAGAACTGACCAGGGAAGAGTGCGTGAGGGAGAAGAATGGACAGACATGGGTGGAGTGGGCAAATGGGTAAGGCTGACAGCCTGCCACAACCACCACCACTTCAGCAATAACTCCCCAACCACCAGCTGAAGCATTAAAGAGGTTGACAAACAACAAAGGTGGCAAAACAACAAGGCAATAAAACATGGGTTTTCCCCCATAAACCAAGGTTTGACATCCCCCCCACCCCTTATCCTTTGGAACCATGCCCTTTTCATTCAACGTTGCACTGCCGTAGCTGGTTGTGGTTTAATTTAATTGATGTGCGGGTTTACATGACGCCAAATTATAATGTGCCTTATAGCACGAGATGCCACCGGCAATTATCCCCATTGCCGAAACATACACAACAAAATAGATGGTGGGGCTTTTTCCTTGAGCTCCTCACCACGATTAATTACATTATATACATCATGCATACGGGGTCGAAACCGGGGATGTGACAGCTTCTACTGATATAGGGTTGAGGGGAAGTGAAACCACTTTCCTTTTTCCTTTAAAAATCTTACACTTATGGAATTTAGTTGTCTCCTTATATACATATGAGAATAATGAGGGCCAATAGAATCCTCCCCTCATAATTTTATTTGCGGTTACCTTCCTGGAATGGTGCCCTCCATAATATCCTTCATGGAACTCTTTTGTTATATGTTGAGCTTCATTCTCTAGAAGACAGTTCAGTAGTATTCCCCCAGGGTCTTTCCAATAAAGATATTGTTCTATGATACAAAAATTTTCAACCTTCAGCTTCATATACCTAGCTCTGGTTTTGCTTAACCTTGCAGGAGGTTGTAAATTCTGCAATACAAAAACATTATCAGCATACCAGGGAGATATAGAAAAATCAGGCTTCACTGGTACTTCTACATCCAACTGATTAGATTGACCAGCCAAGAAATTTAGCTACAAAGAATCACAATGGGAATATGTCATCATTTTATCCAATCCTTTCCCCTTGATCATTTTTGTGGGCTTAATTTCTATGTCATACTCTAGAAGCACTGCAATCCATTTAGTTCGTTTCCCTTCCGGATCTGGCTACATAAGTATGCTTTTCACCACACTACTGGGGACATATGAAATTATATGGGAATGGAGGATGTAAATTATAAAATAATTTAAGGCCTTAACCAAAGCATAAGCTTGTTTTTCCATTATATCATACTTCAATTCGCCGTCTCCCAATATCTTACTAAAAAATGTTATAGGATGCTCTTCACCCCGATCATTTTTCTGCAACAAAACAGATGCCACAGTATGCTCCAAAGCATATGAGAATACTAAAAAATTTTCTCAAAGTCTGGACTGACCAGCACAAGAGCTTCTGAAATGGCCTGTTTTATATCTTTGAAATATTTCTTGGCTTCCACCGTCCATATGATTTCATAATCCTTCCTCAACATATATGTAATGTCCATCAGGATTTTGACAAAGCTAGGAATGAATCTTCTCAAGAAATTTACCTGACCAATGAAAGGTTGTATTTCCTTCTTAATTCTTGGTTCCTCCACCTTCAAGATGCATTTTACTCTGTCTAGATCAATCTTGATTCCTTCCTTTGAAATAATATGCCCCAACAACTTTCCTTCTTCTAGAGCAAAATTTGACTTTCTTGGATTTATTGAGATGCCATACTTCCTGCATTTAATGAAGACCCATTCTAAATTCCTGATATGATCTTTGAACAACCAGGAATATACAGTAATATCATCCATGTAAATCACCACAAACTTGTCCCTTTCATCTGCAAAGGAAATATCCATGGCACATTGGAAAGTGGCTCCAGCATTCATTAACCCGAATGACTTCCTTGCGTACATGAAGGTGCCCCAAGGTGTGGTGAAAGTAGTTTTCTCCTAGTCTTCAAGTAACACCTTCACCTGATTGTAACCAGAGAAACCATCCATAGTAGATATTCTCTCTGATCCCACCACCCTTTGTAGGATCTGGTCCATCTTCGACAACGGGTAATTGTCCTTCAAAGAAACTCTATTCAAGTTTTTGAAATCCACACATAGTCTTATCTCCTCATTCTTCTTCCTAACATGAACCAAATTAGCTACCCATTTTGAAAACCTCAGAGTCACAATTATTTTTGCATCAAACAACTTTTTAATCTCCTTTTCAATGATAGGTACTAGCTTTGGATTGATACTCCTGAGCTTCTGCCTAAATGGATTTTCTCCAGGCTTGATTGGGATAGTATGATGTATGATAGAAGTGTCATACTCTATGAGGTCATCATAACTCCACGCAAACACATCCATGTATTTCTTCATCAAGTTCACATAGCCTTCCTTTTCTTTAGCAAGTAATTTCTTGGATAAATTTATAATTTTTGGGTTTTCTTCAGTGCCAATATTTTTATCTTCTACAGCGTCTTCAACAGGTTCGACCTTCGGATCTTTGGTGACATCATTTTGGTCAAAAAGAGACTCTAAGGGGATCAAACCTCTGGGGATATGATTACTTTTTAACTGGACTATATCCTTACCTCCCAAAGAGTCTTTCAATTTCCCTGCTCCAGTGATTTCCTCCTCCTTCCCATTAGCATCTAGGAAATCCTTAGAGTCAACATCATCTTCATCTATGTGGGTATTCACAAACTCACCAGACAGCTCCAGAAACCTTTTGATTTTCATATCATCTTCAAAAACCTGCCAATATTTAGTGTTGTCTGGTATGGAGGGCCTATTCACAATGTCTACTTTGTATTTTCTCTCACCCGCGGTAGGAGTCTCAAATTTCTTGGTTGCGGTTTTCAGAGAGTCCACCACTGTATTCTCATACCTAGGAATCACTTGGACCTTGTGTTCGTTGAAATAATTATCGAACATGTCCCATACCTCATTCCGCTAGGCCCTCATTCTTGGATGCCTAGTCTGGTAGCTATCATTCACCTGATTCACTACAAGTTCCGAGTCTCCAAAGATTTGGAACTTTTTGGCTCCCAAATCCTTTAATGCATGTAGAACCAGTAACAAAGGCTCATACTCTGCTACATCATTAGTGCATTCAAAAACCAATTTGTAAGAATAAGATTTAGTATCTCTAATGGGGGAAATTATGTACACACCTGCACCTGCACCTACTTTAGCCACCGAGCCATCGAAATACATCTTCCATAGTCCTTCATCTTTTTTCTTTGTTTTCGAAGCTTCCCATTCATTCGTCTCTTCTTTATCTTTTTTACCTTTCCGTGGCATAGCAGTTTTTGAGTTACAAGGAGATATATCATTGAAGAAAATAGATGACCCTAGGTATGTATCGATAGCATAAACATGATGGATATCAGGCTGAGCCTGACTACTCACGATATAAGGTAATATTTTCTCACTGTACAGCCTTTTGTTTTCATTTCAAACAAGAATTATTACGTAAGACATATCCATTTTCAAGATTCCCTTTAGCTTTGAAGTCCAAGACCTCGAAAACAAAATACCAAACTTGGGAGGAATATCAGCCATGACAACATCCATGACCACCGTTTTAGATGGTAATTTATTTAAAGATACCACCATGTCTTTGATCAAACCCAGACATTTAACCCTTTTAGAATCAAAGGAATACAAGTCTTTATAAGGCCTAGCAATCTCCAACCCCAAACTTTCCACCACTCCCTTTGGAATCAGATTATGTGAAGCTCCTGAGTCTAACATAGCATTGTGCAACACCATGTCATGCACATTTAAACTCATGTAAAAGGGTCGTACTTCCTTGTCTTCACTGTCCACACTATCAATCTTAGATCCCAAGATAATAGTAGGATTGTCTTCTATCAGTTCTAAAATATCCGGGTGAGCTTCTCCTTGATTTATCATCATTTTTGTTATAGTGTCCCTGTATTCTTCATTCCTCAGTAGTTCATTGAAAGAGATTGAAATATTCAACTTAGCAAGTTCGCTTTGGAGGTTAAACATGGAAGAGGTTTTTCCTAGCTCCACAGGTGATGTTTGTTCTAGCTCCTTCAAATTACTAGTTCCTTTACCCACTTATTTAGATACAACAGGATCCTTTTGTTTCTCATTCCCTTTTTCTAAGCTGGTCTGACTACTAGAAGGATGATTTGGATTTAACCCTCCTTTATTTATAGCAATGTCTCTAGTCCTTAATTTGATCTTTCTGACATCATCTATAGCATGCATATATCCCTTATGATATTGCTCCAATTCTTCCATCATGAAATTATCATATACTTGCACAAACATATTATGTTCCTCTTTAGTCAAATATATTTCGGAGCCTAAATCGTTGAAATGATGAATCTGATCTTCGATGGACTCTACATTGTCTTCGACAACTACATAGTTTTCAAGGAAAGGAGGTCTAATTTGCTGATCTTCTTGGTTCCTTGTAATCCTCACACCCCTTTGTCTATTTGGTTGGAGTGGGGGAGGAATTGGTCTCCTAAAATTGGGATTTCTAATTTGAGGTTCATTCTTCTCTCAATTTACTGGCTTAGCTTCCACCGTTAGCCGGTACATTAACTTCTCCATATTTTTGAGCATCATTTCAAACTTTAAATCACTAGATGAAGAAGTAGAAGAAGTGGGGTGTATTTCTTCTCTAAATTTCCTCTTGTCAACCTCTGCTCTCGGTTTTATCTTTCCACATGCCATCATATTGGCCTCTACTTCTAGGGCATCAGTGAACATGGCAGGAAGAGTGGTTGATTTTCTTTCACTTAATAATAAAGCAAAATCATTATCGAATGCATCAGCATAATGAATCTTAGCCGCCCCAAGTGAAGGTGTAATGTCAACAAGTATCGAGTTATAGGCTCGCATGAATCTACTAGAAAACTCATGGACTGACTCAAAACCTCCTTTCTTGAGATTGTTGTACAAGGACAGGACTTGCAATGGGATTTCTTTATCATCCCATCTTTCTAGAAATAGGGTTTGAAAACCAGCAAAACTGAGAATAGACCTAGGTGGAAAATATTTGTACCATTTCTTGGATTCCCCAGACAAACTCTGTGTGAACAACCTCATATTGACGTCTTCATAATCCACTTCATCTAGGTCTATGAAGTCATCAAAATTACCCACATGGTATTTTTACGAGACATTCCCCTCCCCATCATATAGTGCAATTCTTTGGGCATAGTTTAAGGGGAGGTCATGCAGAACTACAGGTAGGGCTAATGGAGCAAATCTAGTAGCAACCATTGGGGTTGGTTGATTAGGAGCAAGCTGGGGTTTAGGAAACTAGGTGTTCTGAAAAACAGGGACTGTCTTCTTAGCTTTCACCAAGGTATCAAGTTTTAGCCACAAAGAGTCAAGAAGATAGGATTCCAGTATACTAGGGCTAACCTCAACCTTCTTTAGGTCGAATTCGGATTTTGATTTGGTCAGTAATCTTTTAGCTCTAGTCCCCCATTCAGATTCCACTATGTCACACAAATCTTGAGATGATGATGTACCAAACAAAGGAAAATCCACTTTCTCTTTATTTCTATTCCTAAGTATTCTTTCTGGATTTTCCACACTTTGCAAAGTTTTGGGATTAGGATTATCTCTCGTATGGATCCTTCTGGAAGCTAGGATATCTCATATAACACTGGTTGAAGTGAGTGTGGATTCGCCAGGGAAAATGTACAACCTTCTTGTAAATGCAGAAATTTATGTTTGCCCCCATAAATCTCTTTCTTGAAATTTTGCAGTTACTGTCATTCTCCTAGGGAAGATCTTCAACTCATCCCCAGTAATGGCACGAGTTTGTTAGCACTGGAATTGAACCCAATGTTGTGAAAGGATTGTTCCTAGGTAACAACAAAACCATTTTAGAAGAGAGAACTGACCTTCTGCTCTTCCGAGAGGGATCTCTCACCAAATACTAACAATGCCAGATACATACAAGTGAAAATATGAATTGTTTATAAGGGTGGTTGAAATAGGATAGAGAACCATTGGGCGATGGAGTCAAGATGTGTGACAGAAATAAACAGAACTTATGCAGGTGATTTGAACATAGAGGTAAGATAGCCATTCAATCACAGTCAAATTATAATTGTCTGGTGGAAAATAAGAACATGAACAAACCATTAACAAAGAGCATTGGAGAATGAATTTTGTATTAAATTTAGAAGAAAGCTTTAGTGGATATCTAAAACAACAGATGGATCATAGCATGTATGAATTCCAAATTGTTATACACTTATTTCAGACATGAAAGAAAACATAATGGGAGAGATAAAGTGGAAAAACATTCACATGAGAAAGGAAGAAACCGACTGTAACACAAACAACACATGAATCCCTATGTAAAATGCCGACTTCGGCTCTGCAACTTTATTAAAAACTCTTGAAAGCACACACTACAAAATTACATCGGTTCCAACCCTTTCTCCTTCTCCAGGAGGTACATTTATATTATTTTTGGACTTCCCAATCTGATGTTCGGGAATCAAAATTTGTTACAACTAAAAAACAACTTCTAACAAACTCTAATGTGACGTATCTGCCACGATTTACATAAAAACTAAAAATGAACTATGGACTGTGAGTGAAAATATGCGCAAGAGTCTTTTATGCTTCCATCTAGTAGGTGAGAGCTGTACAAAGTTCTGGAAGAGATGACCATTGGAGGGGTGTGTCTATAGAGAAAATTTCCTGCATACTGCCATTGCCACCTCTATGGTTGCATCTTAAAATTGCTCGACCCATATTGCTGAATTGACCTCCATTGGTCAGGACCAGGAAAAGTTGTGAACGACATATCCAATACTTGCACTTTGAGTTCCATAGTTTCTCGGTATGAGGTCTCAGGTGCTTTGGAACAGGTGGCTTTAAAATCAAACAGTAGTTCAAATTCACTGGCCAGCTTATTGAAAATGGTCCTGGCTGACAAGGATTGTTGCATGTATCGAAACTCGTTGTTATCTGATCGGCAATGAACCAAACGCTCCAGATACTCCTTTTGAGACAATAAGGGTCCCTTCTCTTCCTAGAAGAAAGGAATCCCTCTATCTACCAGTGGTTTGAATAACCGGATAACCTCCTTGACCTTATGCTCAATAATATCTATTTTGTCTTGTACAATGTCCACGATCCTATGTTTCCATCTGGTAGGTGACAGGTGTACAAAGTTATGGGAGAGATGACCATTGGAGGGGTGTGTCCATGAAGAAAATTTCCTGCATACTGTCATTGCCACCTCTATGGTTGCATCTTAAAATTGCTTGACCCATATTGCTGAATTGACCTCCATTGGTCAAGACCAGGAAAAGTTGCAAACACCATGTCCAATGCTTGCACTTTGAGTTCCATAGTTTCTTGGTACGAGGTCTCGGGTGCTTTGGAACAGGTGGTTTTAAAATCAAACAGTAGTTCAAATTCACTAGCCAGCTTATCGAAAATGGTCCTGACTAACAAGTATTGTTGCATGTCTCGAAACTTGTTGTTTTCTGATTGGCAATGAACCAAATTCTCCAGATACTCCTTTTGAGACAATAAGGGTCCCTTCTCTTCCCAGAAGAAAGGAATCCCTCTGTCTACCAGTGGTTTGAATAACCGGATAACCTCCTTGACCTTATGCTCAATAATATCTATTTTGGCTTGTACAGTGTCCACCATCCTATGTTTAGCAATTACCTTTCTGGCCTAGAGATGACAGCAACTCTGTTTTGGATATTGTACCGATTGGTCAGATCATTTGACAAGGCACTTAGGAAAGAAACGACATTTTCTGTTGTTACTACAGGTCTTTTTTGCACTTCTCCTAATACCGTCGAAACCTTTTTCTTGGCCTCTGTCAAATCATTTTCCTAGTCTACGATGAAATCTATATAAGGTTTGAACTTGTTAGGATCTGCAATGATTTGATCCCAGATCAAATGTCTAGCCCTTTGTAAGGCCTATCTACTGATCACCTGTTGGCTTAACTTAGCATTTTGTTGTGTCAATTCTTGACATTTCTCGTCTATCTTTTCCTTTTCTTGTTCCTCCTTTCCTTTTTCCTCCTCTAGCTCCTTAACCTACTGCTTTAACTTAGTAAGATATATATCTTTCATGCCTATTTGGGACATTGCTCTAGAAAGAGAACTAGTGTCTACTTCTCTGGCTACACTTACAGGCTGAATTGTAATCTCTGCATATTTTTCCTAAAGCTCTTTTTCCTTTATTGCTAGTGTAGCCTTTAATTCCTTTTCTCTCTCTCCTTCAGAAGCTTGGTTTCTACTTCCCATTTCCTTTGCTTCTCTTCGAGCTTTAGCAGCTTGGATTTGCAATCTGTAAGCTCAGTGTTCAATGTCTCTTTCTCTTTTTCGAATTTAGCCAACTCATCTGTCTGAGCGAGCTAGGTAGAAGGGATTTTCAACTTCTTTTTTAGTATCTGTATCTCTTTATCTTTCTCATTTAGCAATCTCTAAGCCAAAAATCCCTTAGGTGTTGGTCCCTCTATTTGTACTGCTTCATTTTGCAAATTGTTAATTTGGGCCTTGAGGGCTTTGTTTTTTACTCTTACCTTCCTCAAAATATCTAGAGTTTTTGTTTTACTTTCCTCCAGCTTGGATATCTGTAGTGTTGCTTTCAGTAATCTAGCATTCAATATGTCATCGGTCTCTCTGTTAAGGTGTATTATGTCAGTAGTGGGAACCTTTTGCGAGGTTCACATTAACCTCTGACACTTTGTTTCCCATTGTCAAATCCAGGCTGAGGGTGTCAGTGGTGTGTGATCCCTCATAGTATTTAATGCCACATTTGGGTATGGAAACTACATTACCTCATTATACAACTCCGATGTCTCCCTAAAAGTTTTATCATCCCTTTCTCGGTAAGAGTCTAGCCATCCTTCTTTAGAGGCATGCCTGTTTGGAGTCTGTCCATCAAATACATATTCCTAGATTTGTAACTTGGCTGATTCAGGCTCTTCTTGTTTCTGTTTTTTCTCCACATTTTTCTTTTTCATTTTCCCCTTTGTATTGCTCCTTTTGATCTTCGCTAACTGCTGCTCTTGTTCTATTTTCTACTTTTTGGGCATGCTGGTAGTGTCTACCTCTTCAGTCTCCATAGGCTCTGAAAATCCTCTTTTCATTGAACTCCCTGAATAACTGACCAATGATGAAACATTCCCAGATATTGCAACTACTTTGGGAAATTCCCTTTTGGGGGAAGTTACCCATGGCATGGGTGAGACAGAGCTTCTTCCTATGTTGATTTCCATCGCGGTAGGGTTAGGGAAATCATCCCACTTTTTTGCTTCCCCGAGCTCGGGTATTTGAGTGTGCTCAAAAGGCTTGCACTTGTGCGCCTTCCTCCTTTTGGAAATTATTTGATGTGGGTCATAATTCCTAGCTTGTTCTAGAGAAAATCCCATGTCTTTGAGTAAGTTTCCAACTAGTGGCAAAGCAGCTCTGCTCCTGACTGTGTATGGTCACACTTCCGAGGGGAAAATCATATTTGAGCTGAGTCTTATAGTTCAAAAAGTGTTCTTCGTCAACAGTGAATATTTGCCTATTTAATTCCAAGGAGAAAACCCTGGTAGTTATAAAGGTTGGCAGAATGTAGGGTTTATGCACAAAGTCGTACAATCTTATGATTGTTCTGAATTCTATCAGGAACCAGTCTCCTATCATCTTGCTATGAGACAACTGCAGTACTTGCCACATCTTAGGCAACACCCTGGGTGGATTTTCTTGAAAGAAAAGGTCATATACTTCAGCCATCAAATGGTTCATGAATTTATAGTAGTCCTTGGCCATCTTTCTAGTGATCTCTAACTCAAGCACTTATAAGTCTTCTTCGTTATAAGCTATAAACATTCTCAACAAAAAGGACTAGAATCTGAATACTTTGGTGCCATGGAAATTCGCTAACTGAGAAAGAATGTTCTCGGCTAGGAATTCATCAAATTTAAGACAACAAGACTGAGAATATTGCCCTGGCAATTCAGCTTTGGCAGGATAGGTACTCAAAACAAACAATAGACTCAACAATGAACTTGTGACATAACCGTTAGTATCTAGACCTAAAAATTGATTGGCCAGGGCTATACACCACTGAGTTTCTTCATTAAATTGGCTAAGTTTGATGGGGTAAGATAGGATGATGACTTCACCATTAGGTTTTGAACAGACCCTCAAGAAAGATTCTCTATTTTTGATGGTAGACTCTCTAAAGAAACGTATGATATTCTCTTCTCAGTATTTTTGGGATATCTGGACAAACTCGTCTGGGATGTGAAGGGTTTTACGGATGACGGGAGCCTGGACTGAACAGAGGATTTTTTATTTTGACCTATTCATAATGACTCCCTTAGCAATAGAGAAATTGTCTGCACACCACTCAATAAAATTAGGGCAATGGCGGGTTTGGTCAACAGAGAAAAAATGGAAAAAATATTTAAAAACACCACAGGTATCGCTACCCTGGTCGTTAAGGACTTCCAATTTAACCCTACCAGCTTCAATGGTTTCCCCCACTAGAATGGTATCAAAAGTATTGGAATTCTCATCCACAAGACTTTCCTCTGCCCTCCGACATGCGACCTCTAGTTCTGTGTTATCTCTCACATCTACCACTTCTACCTCTCCTACTTTTTCCATTTTTCAAATAGAACTGAGGCAGTATCAGGTTCCTACCTTGATTTTATAGCACAATATTCTAGTCTATCCATCCTGGCGCTTTGTATGTGGTTGGGGTGTTTGGCGATCTCTAGGATTTTGAAAAGACAAACCTTCCCAACTCCATGTAGACCCTTTTATAGCTTTCTATATTGCGTAATCTATGTTCCCTTTCCATGCAGTTTGCACTGTGGATCTTTCTCCTTGTGATCTGAGCCCTGGATATGTGAGTTTGTTTATGCCAAATTATTCCTCACTATCTGCATGCGTAACTTAATATGGAAAGGTTGACCTCTGTCGTCGGTCTCCAACTTCCTTTCATCGAGGCCGTTGACATCCAAAAACTTTAACCTTCTACCTACTCTTCCTTTCCTAGTCTAGTGAGTGACTTTACCTCGTGGTATGCCTCTTATCCATCGATCAATATTGATCTCTCCTCATGACCATTGATATGAGAGAACCTTGCCACTTTTCGTGATTTAAGATCCTGACACCATCTGCGCTAGTTCAGATCGTGAAATAAACCACGACCGCAGATCTATCTCCACCCTTGTAGTGACCGTTGATCTTTGCAGCCAGTACCTCTTTTCATGATTTGAAAATGCGACTATATCCTTTCTCATCTGGGATGTGAAATAATTTATGGTTGTGGATCTACCTGTACTCCTATCTCGGCCATCATCTGTCTTCGCTCCTTAATCTATTTTGTGATTCGGAAAAGTGGATTTGGCCGAGCACGTTCGCTACGCGAAATGATTTGGTGCAATTGATATGTCTTCATGTTAATCTCAACCTTCTATTATGGTTCCCATTTAACGCATTCAACACATCTGACATCCCCCCTTTATCCTGCATCTATGATCTGCGAAATGCCTTTCCACCGTCAATCTTTATCATTTCAAATCGCGGCCGCCAATTTACACTGTCTTTTACGTCATTTCTGCCGCTACTAGTCCTAGGGGAAGAATTCCATATCATAGATTCCTTCAGCACCCTTGCAAAATCTAGGGATGCCTTCCCAACACCCCTTCGATAGGGTCCTTTCCCCACATATCTCTCATAATCAAAAATTTCGAATATGGTGCTAACAGTTAGTTTATATTTTCTTTAGTAGTCTGCATGCTAGATTAATTTTACTTTCTAAACTTTGTTCAAATCTGTTTTATCCCTTGACATCATACTAAGGTTTTTACAACCCTTAATAGGTTCTCTTTTGCATGGGCTGGTGTGAAAAGACTAGCTATATTTTTGGCAACTCCACTGGGGACAATCTGTATCGTTATCCGGTTGTGTATTTCTAGTCATTTTGGTCTTTATTTGATCCTTTTCTTCTTCTTTTTTTCACTTCTTTATATACTTTTTATAATTTTATGTCACTAGTTGATGCCTCAGGGTTGAAATCCCTTATATTTCCTAATATGAGAGTGTCTATGCTGTTTTCAAATTTCTCAGTGTCAAATCACACCTATCTATCCATTTTGTGTGATGTAAGTCACATTGTTTCCTTCGAACGGTGTGACCTAGTCTAAAAACCAACTTTTGAGTTTGGATCACTCCTTTTTTCATGTTTTTAGCGTCTTAGGTTGTTCAGTTTCCTTTGAAAAGGACAATATTCTCTTAAAACCTTTTTCCTCAACATATTTTCTAGTTTTGTTGTCTTTTCAAAGCATATAGACTCATTTTTTAATCATCTTCTTGTTTATAGTCCCCCTTTATATCTATTTATAGTTTCTTCAGTTACTGTAGCAGTCTTTTTTCTTTCTCGGTTGAACTTATTGGTGAAGAAATTTTCCTCCATAATTGAGTATTTTCCATTTTTTTAGTTCTGTTTGGTTTTGCATATAGTTGCATCTTTTTTGTTTCAGTAAGTTATTCATGAAAATTTGATTTTATTTAAATAATTAATCAAATTAGTTGTTTAGAGCATATTTAATTTGCTATATTGGGCCTTGATCTTTATGGTTTTATAATGTTTTGGTTATATTTCCTTTTCACACATGATGCGAGTATTATATTATTGATCATAGCCTTACTATGTTAAGAAAATTCTAGCTTAGTAGCATAATCTTGTTATGTCTTTCAAGCATTTTAACTTCTTAGTTGTAGTTGTACACACCTCCATTTCACATACCAACACTCCCTAATTCAAACTATTGCTTGGTTCATGCTTCCATAAATAAAACCCTAACTTAAACACATATTAAACTCACTTTAGGATCAAAAAAATATTGTAGTTAGCTTGTGACCTTGGGGATAGGAATCCAAATAATTCCCAGAGGTCACTATACATCTAAAACATAGTAGTTGTCCAATTAGGAAGCCAAAATCCTTTAGTATTTTCAGACACGGTTAAAATCCAATTTGTGGGATGAACCTCTCCCTTAGGAGGATAAGTGACAAGACTAGAACTAAAGGGCTGGGTGGTGCATCATCCCCACACTAGTAGAACTTGGCAAATAAATGACTACGTGACTAAAAAGGTTAGCCACGAGAGTGTTTTTAAGCTAAATACTACTAAATTTTGAGAAATACAACTAAAAATGACTAGTTTAGATATGGGATAAAAAATACCACTAGATTATAAGTGACACTAAAGATATAATGAGGATTAAAATCCACACAAACCAATTAAAACAAATTTTAACTTTTTTTCCGCTCAACTAATTGTCATTATGTTTTGTAGTGGGAACAAAGTTTCTCTCTTTCTTTTCATTTCGTTTATTTTTATTTTCTTCTTTTTGGAATTTTTAGCATATTCACCTCTTAGGTTCATGCCCCTCCTCTCCTTTTCCCGTGAAAACAATAGAGCAAAGAAAATCAATGATGGGAGCATGTGCATGCTAGAGAACATTGTCTGATTACTCAAATAGACATCAAAATAACTGGATCTAATCACAATTTGTACCTAGGGATGAATATCTTCGGGAATTCCATTTTAAACTAGATCCTTAGCTTGGTTTTCCTTTCAAATTGAACTAGGTTTATACCAAATCTTGCTTATCCTCATCTACATGACTAGTTTTTCATTTTTTCTTCGAGAATTTTCTGTTGTTTCCCTAGACAAAGGATTTTTTGTCTTCTGAAATAAATCAAAAGGGAAGTCCCTAAATGTTTCTATAATTATAAAAAAAATCCTAGTTTGACTATGCTACTGATATTCTACCAACATTTTTTTGTCGGTATTCTAGTTTAGGGTTACTATGAGGAAAGATGTAGAATGATTAAACTCTAATGCTCTATAGAATGCTTAGTTCCCTATACTTTTGTTTTTTGTATTGGATTTAGGGTAAACATGAATGGAATCCCAATCTTTATTTTGTAATCTTGATTTCCTATGAAGAAAATGAAATTAGGCTTTCCATTTTATTGTTGCTTCCTTTATTTACATTTATGGGTTTTGGGTGGTGGTGCAAGACTATGGTGAGTTGTTTCAAGAATTCAAACTAGCTCCAAAATGAGTATTACATCTATATGAGAATATTTGATGTATTCATTTGTATTTTGATGCTAACACCCTCTAATTAACCTACCTACATTGATAGGACAGCAAAGTGTAGAGATCTATCTTTGAGCACACCAAAAATCAAGGGAGAGAAATGCACACCACTATCTCCTAAGGCATTGAAGGACATGTAAAAGTGAGATGCCCGAATGAAAATGACATTTTCACTTGATCTATGGATATTTAAAAACCCTTAACCATAATTATTAATCATTGTTTATGTGTGGTGTTAAGCCTTAAGAGGGATTGCTGGGTGGCATCATGTCATCATAAATAATTCTGTCTAGAAAATTTGATTTTAGAAATCATAGATTATAATCAATTTTCCATTATGATGGTCGGGTTTCATTAGCTAACAAATTCAACAACATTTCCGAAGGAGAGAAAAAAAATTGAAGGGGGTTGGGATTCACATTCTATTGAATATATCTAGTCTCCGTGTAAATAAAAATTTTCTTGTTTTTAAAGATATGGAGGAACTTGCCACAATTTTGGATTATCAGGGTAAATTTTCACACACCTATGGTTTGTAGGGGATCAACATTTCCCATGTCATTTATATCATATGTGTAGAATACAGTTGTGACCAAATGTTGTTTATGAGTCTCTTGACATTGAAAGCATCATGATTTTAATATCTACATGTCATATGAGTTGTATCAAATGCCAAGGTATCAAAATGTGGGGTACTTTATGGAGTCTTATCCATGGATACTACTCTCACGAGAGGTGCAGACATAATAGTAATACTTAGGTTCAATGTATTTTCTGTAAATTTCATATCAAAATATCTTTTACTTGAAGGATAGCTGTGTTTTTCTTTCTAGTCAAAATCTAGAATTATTAGACATAGGCTTGTCCACATTGAAAATATTATGTGATTTAAATGGAGATTACATATGGGATCACTATATGTGGGTTCATGTTCTCCATTATTAACATATTTCCACTTTTCAATTGCAATTTTGATTTATTGATACCTTCATTTATGTCTTTAGAAAGGAATAATCTAGTCAATTTCGCTATTCTTATAGGGAATCAAAACACATATTATTTTACACGTATTTAGTTTACTAATTGTCTTCAAAGCATGGGACTTTGTTAGACTGCTTTGGACTTATGCCATTTTGACCAAATGAAAATATGAACTGGGATTGTGTATAATGATGAATTCTTTGGTTTTGAAGTACATGACCTTTCCAATCAATTTTTTTTAGAGCAACAACACATTCCTTCCAACAATATATTATTTTAGGATAACATTCTTCCTGTTGGTATATAATTTAATAGTGAGGTTCTGGTGCAATCATTTATATATTGTAGTTCAAAAGGAATATAAATGTGCTTTTGTTATCTAGTAGGACCAAACCTACAAGTCATAAAGTCCTCTAAATAATTATTTATCCTCGTAGTTTGTTTGGAATTGAAACATATAGGTTATGAAGGACAGAAAGAATAGATTTTATCAATGAAACATTGTGTTGCCTATGTATTCTTGTTTGATATTCTCTAACATCTTTTGGATCAGCCAAAAAATCCTATGTTACCTTTAACTAGGATGTAACATGTAATGTATTCAATCATGCATGTTGTTTATTCCTATATCCATCCATTTCTCTTATTAATGTTATATGTTTTTACTGTCTAGTATGAGTCACTTGAATATTCTTCCTTTGGTAATTTCCTAGCGATTTGGAAAACATGAGGTGATAATTTAATGGAAAAGAGTAGGAGAGGAATGGAATTTCTAAACCATGTTTAATTTACATAAAACAAAGTGTATAAAATATTTGATTTTATATGATTTGGGGAACTTTATAAAATATTTGATTTTCTATGATTTGGGGAACTTACTCATGTGGGGATGACATTCTTGGAATATTTAAAGAGTACAATTCATATCAACAAAAGTTTCAATAATATTTATTTATTTCTACGAAATGCATTTATATTTAGATTCTTGATGACAACAAATTATATCGATAGAATGCAATCATATTTTAATCATAATGAGAAAAAACGTGTACAAGGTACATGACCTAGATTCTAGTAGAGCATGTTCAACTAGTTTATGGAAGGAAAATCACTTTACTGAGATATATGGCTCTCTCAAAAGTGTGGCACTGCTTCTAAATATGCATGAAAAAGAGTGCATTAGATCAATGTAAACGTGAATACTAGCTAACCTTGGTATGTTGTAGATATGATTGGGGTATAATTTGTGGTTTCATAGAATGATACACCACTAGATCTATGTTAATGAAGGGTATGTAACAAGCCATCATTGCTGCTAATTTCTTGCAGTCCTTTTGCAAGAAATATAACTATGTCAGGTTTCAATATCCACACCAAAGAAATTTTGTTTGATATGTAATTGCAATAAAACATTTTGTCATTGGAAAACTAATTATAAGATTTAAAAATTTGGGAACCATCGTATAGTTAATGTTGTGATTTATAGAGACTGCTAACATTAGGAAAAAGAAAGCAAACCACACATGATATTGTAGATTTTTGTTAAATTATTATATGCAATGCACTGAGGGAGTGCTCCCCAGTAGATATAGGGTTCACTAAAGTTGGATAGGTCATATTTTTTAGCCTTTTGGTTGTGTAATTGTAGTAAAATTATTATATGATCAATTAGTGTACCAATTCAACAAATGAAAATGGAATATTATTTATGAGAAGCACCATTCTTGAAGTACAAGGAGTATTTTCATTATGGAATATTATAGTCATTGGATGTACAACTTACTAAAGTTGGAAGCACAACATTTTTGAGTATTTTTATTATTTGTGTAAATGTAGTGGTATTGCTACATGCATGATCAATTAGTGCTCTAATTGACTAAATGGAAAATGCATGTTGGTAGAATATATAGAATGTGATGAATTGATAGAATGTATTGTGTTAAATGAATGATCATGACTGATATTTATACTATTTCACTAGTGATTATGTAGGGCCTAGTATTTTTGCTAACATACTCCGAAAAATCACAATAACTGAGACATTTGGGTTAGGAACATTACAAAAAATGATGTTGATCCAAATGGATATAGGTTTCCACCCACCTATTCCACTAACTCAAAACAATTTTCCATGTTGGCAATTTTCTAGTAATTTTCTACTGTTTTTAGGGTCCTGAACTTTTAGAGCCATTTTGAGGCCCTAAACGATGCTTTTTGGGCCTGCATTGGACATGATTAAACTTGTGTAATATGTATTGGCTTGATCCACTATTGTAATCCTCATGGGATAGATATTTCTAATGGACTATTGTGTTCCCTAAATGGAGATAGTATGCAAAAGTTATGACCTCAGGAAGTGAATTGTTCAACTAACCAACATAGGGCCACAAAATTTATGATGGTTCATCATCTAGGGTTAGGTTTATTGATGGTTATGGTTATGGTTACTTAATGTGTTAAGTTAAAGAGATTGTGTTGTATCAAGATAGGACCTTGATCAAGTCCTATTCAGGAGAGATGTTTGTACTAGGATATTGTGGTTAAGATCATGAACATATGTTAAGGTTTGAGACTTGTGTTGTATCAAGTCTAGAACTTATGGTTTATTAAGTTGATATGAATTATGTTTTATTAAGTCTTGAGGAAATACTATGTGATGTATGGCTAGTCATGGTCAACAGGTGCTATAAGTATCCTTTATGGATTGGCTACTCCTATAGTGATTCACTTTAGCATGGTGACTATATGACCTAGGGTAATACATATGATCATAGGTTTGGAACAATTCTTATGAGTATGATATGATATAGAATTAATGAAAACACATATGGACCATGCAGAGAAAATTAATATGAGCATAGAGATAGAGAGAGGATTCAAATTGCCCATGTATGCCTCCAAGTGAACTCGAATTAATAAGACATCAGTTGAGTCTTAGTTATGATAAACAAAGTTCACTTAATTAAGGAATTTACTCCTTAATTTATGCAAGTTTTTGTTGAAGATGACACTGATGGAGAAACACTAGTTACATTTAGTTCTGTTCAGTTACATCTAGTTCCATCTAGTTACATGCAGTTCCATTATGTTTAGTTCAGTTCATTTAGTTAATAGCTTAGTTAGAGGAAGTTAAACTTAGTGAATTATTGGAGGAACATGGTTGAAGATGAGACAATGTTCTCAGTGTTAACTACTTAGTAAATCATGCAAATATTCCCTACCTTCCTCGTATGACCTAGTTTGACTTGTTATTAAAGTGCTATGCACTTGGAAAGATCAACACATTGTTCCATTTGATCTCTCCTCTCTTGTGCTCTTGAAAAAGCAATTTTCTATTGTGTTGTAATCATTATCTGTCGATTATCAATCATACTCTAATATTTTTTTCTAGGTTTTTTATCCTCCGAATCATTGAACGGTTTTCCCAGGGTATATCCTGTGTTCCATGGTTTGATTTATTTATGTCTTTGGATTATTGATGAGATCTATCTGCACTGTAATTGTGGATTAAAGTTTTAAATTTAAATTTTCTTCATATTTTCTCAAAGACTAACATGGTATCAGAGAATTGGCATACAAGAGATTAGTTTGTGCAAGAAACTAAAGCCTATGTGATCTTGAGAAGTATTGAGCAAAGATCTTGGAGCCATGGCATCGATCTCCGTCCAATTGGAAGACCGAATTGAATGCATTAGAGGAAATTTCACCTCAAAATGGGCCTCCTAAAAAAAATTAATAAAATAATAGTTAAAATAATAAAATAATATTTATTAATTTTGAAGGAAGAAAAGAAAAAACTATTTTTTTGTTTGTATTTTCGACATATCTCCCCGTGTTTTTACTCAAATTTCGATCAGGAGAGCTTGTTGGATGCGGAATTAAATTACACATCCAATGAGTACCCACTCAGTATACTTTTGACGGACCCCTCTACCCCAAAAATAAGAAATACCTGGAAAAAAAAATGTGATGATGATGTCATCTTCACGTTTTTTTCAGGTATTTCCTATTTTTGGGGTGGAGGGGTCCGTCAAAAGTATACCAAGTGGGTACTCATTTGATGCGGAATTTCATTCCGCATCCAATGAGCTCTCCCGATCGAAATTTGAGTAAAAACACGAGGAGATATGTCAAAAATACAAACAAAAAAAGTAGTTTTTTTTATGATACCTATCCCCAAATTTATATTAAAAAAGTGTTTAAGACCTATACGGTATTTCAAATTTAAAGCAATTTCATTGGCTAACACATGATGACATGGAATTTGATTTAAAAGTAAAAGGCCCATTTTGAGTTGAAATTCCCTCTAATGTGATTCCAAATTCAACACATGGAAGACGAGTGTGTTATGCATTCGTAAGTAGCATGATCTATATTCCTACGTGAGCTTAGTGAGTGAGGATCCTCTATCCAATGTAGGGTGAAGTCAAGAGCAAGTCAATATTTACCATTTTCGTCAATTTTTAGGAGACAAATTTCATGGAGACTTTCTGATCAATCCATGAGGAATCAGACAAGACGGTTGAAAACTCACTTCCCAAATGAGATGATTTATCTTACTCATGAGAATATTTCAAAAATTTGTAATTGTTGGAGAGATATGATCATGTATTTGACGATGCAATTCTCATAATTTGTGTTATGGTTGCTTTCCCAAAGTGGACGAATTCATGGAATAACCCCAGGATATGTGGTTTGGATATTATCATTATTCAATGGATATTGTGTTAATATATCATTTGGAGAAGAGGATGATTGTTGGAATAATTTTTCCTTAAAGATGAGAATTCACTCCGGGTTGCATGGGATCCAGTTTCTCCATGCAGTGATTCACTACCTCTTGCATGCACTTAAATTTGCAAAGAGATCAATCCCGAAGGAATCCAATAATCTGCGCAAGGAAGCAGAGCTCAAGAGGGAGAATGAAAAACAATAAAAGATAAATACTCAATTTTTTTATCATATGTTATTTGGATCTATATGTTTTTGAATGTTTTCATTATAGTCATATAGATATTTGTATTCCTGAGATTAGGAATTGAGAGCATATATGTTGATTGTATTTCATTTATTTGAAAATAAACAAAATTCATAAAATATGAATATAAAGCATGCATGATAAGATATGAACATAGAGTTCCTCATCTTCTATGTACTCCTCCTTATATGCATCTCGGTAAAAGGTTCCTTGTGCATAAGAGTTACTAAAGCCGTAATTTTGATTGTAGGTGGCATTCACAGCATTTTTTTCTAGCTTGTGTGTATTGCCATTCTTATACTTGATGATGAGATGGAATTTTTGTAAGAATCTCATCCACTTATAATGTATGGTATGTTGTATTTTACTCTAATCTTTAAAATACTAAAGTGGTTGATGATTAGTGTGAATGATGGTCTCCTCTCCCATCAAATTGTGATTCCACTTCTTAATAGCTTGAACCAGGGCATAGAGTACCTTATCATAGTTAGGGTAGTTTAAGAATCCACCATGAAACATTTCTAAAAGATAACATACCATAATTCCTAACTTGATTCATAACCTCTCGTGTGGAATACCGACTTACATTTGTATCCAATTAAAAAGGATTCTACAAATTAGGCAATGCAAGAGATTATGCTTGACTGATATTTCACTTGAGTTATTCAAAGGATTTATGTTGATGCTTCCCCCACTGGAACCCCTTGTTGTTGGATGTTATGGAATGGACGTGTGAAACCACATATGAAAATGAATATATGAACTTCCAAACTTAATTTATTTCCCCGCAAAATATCCTAACTTTAATGATATTTGTAGGAGTAGGCCCCTTGGTGATATCCTTGTTGCTAGGAAAAATGCACCTCTTTCGGACAAGAGTTGTTCCTCTACTCTGAATGGTTCAGATCTAGAAAAAATGAGTTACAACAAAGTTGGAAGACTTCCCCTAGAAGTCGTGGAGATCTATAATGAGTTCCTTTGATAGAATGGTGTAGCTATTTCCTATGGTGAAGGATTTTCACGGATGTACCTATATAATCACATGAAACCAGAAAACAAGATCAAAAGCACCAGAATATAATCCACAAAATCTATGTCAGTGACTAAGGAATCCAATAGTAAAATACATGATTATAACACAACATACTTTACGGGAAAGGAACCAACTTTGCATTAATAATAAAGAAGAAATCTTACAACCTTCACCTTAGTTTTGTGATGTTCCTTCTCATGCCAATTCCTTGTCCCCAAAACCTCCAACTTGCTCCTTCTATGATCACCCTACTGATTTAGGCCATAATTTTATTGAAACGTCATAAATTTTCTCTCTCTCAACCATGGGGTATGAACCTGGTTTTATAGGCCTTGGGAGGATAGGGATGGATGAGTAAACGGTGGGTGAGGTGGAAGGGAGATCCCAAAAGGATGGATCTCAAGTCCAAGTGGTCCTCAGGAGTAGGGATAAGGGTGCCATGAAGTCTTCCTTCGAGAAGCTTCGTGGAATCCTCTCTTTTCCACTTTTTACCAAGGGCACTGCTTCTCCTCCACTATGACAGAGTAGTGACAGGGAAGAACTGTGCCTTGAACAAGAGGAAAAGGTGGTGGAACCACCTACTGTCAATATATGGTAGGAGTTACTGAATAATGTAAGGCCCCTTGCCTTAAGGGCAGAAGTGGTGTTGTACTTTTATATGCAAGATTGAAGTTTGGGCCAACATTTTTACTTCACAACTTGGGAATCAGGGAAATAACTGATGTTTGGGACCTCATCACATGATGATGACGAGATTCATGTGTAATAGAATCCCCCCCAAAGCATGAGGCTAGAGGGATATGATAGGAGAGAGATTTGAAAGAGCAAGTTATCACTTCGAGGCAAGAATTATCTTGAACGAAGATCATCATCAACCAGGCATCTACAATACATCAATACTTTTGACTCATGACCAAATGTGTCCTCATCATGGCTGCAGACCAATACAAGGAAGATCCATGAGAGAGATTAACAAACATGTGATCCAGGAGGATATTGGTGGCCACCCGCCCAAGTTTGGAATTTCAAATGACGGACACCCATCAAAATCATCGGTAACAATCAAAATCTGAAACGTTTTCTGTATTGTAAGCCATATTTTGACGGTCTCCCTAAAATCTTAGCTGTATTTGACGGGTAAATTGACCCATCACGGGCATTTACCTATCAAATTCCATCCTTGCACCCACCTATTCCACTTGGACCCCCACCATTGTTTCTTTCAATTTTCAATTTTTCTTAATTGTAGCACAATTTACTATTTTTGGTAGTTTTCGAGTCCTAAACTTCTGGAGCCGTTTTGAGGCCCTAAACGACGTTTTTTCGGCATCAAATGGTCAGGAATATACAAGTCCATTCCAGGCTTGATATTTGTTGTTTATGGGATGTAGTCCTTTAATAGATATTTCTAACGATGTATCATGTGTGTCAAACGGAGGTAGTATGCCAAAGTTATGACCCCGAGAAATTGATGTACCAAGTTACCCAACAGGGCCCACATTTTGGCATTTCACCTCCTAGGGTTATGTTTTTGGATGTGTATGGTTTCCATTATTTCTCAATAATATATATAGGGCTTCAAGCCTCATTGTAACATAGAGTTCAGAGTCATGTAGCCACCACATCTTTTCTCAGAGATAAGCTACCAACACTCTAGCTAGTTTATTTCCATTCTGTATGTAAACAAGTTTCAGTTCTTTGATTAATTAAATGAAGTGTTATTTCTGCTACATCTTTGTTATTTTTTTATTATGTTGCGTTCCTACATAAATCCATATCAGAAAGTATCAGAGAAATCTACTCTTTTTCGATCCTTTTTTGCATGTCCCCAATGAGGGCGAGGTATAAGGAGTTAGGGCTCGATCTGGTTGAAGCTTTGTAAGATCAGCCTCACAAATCCCAATGGCCACCCATGGGGGATGAAAAGAAAGATGAGGGCATAGAATATCCTATCAAAATGTTGCTCAAGGAGGCCCTTGAAAAACAAAGGAATGCGATGATGGATCACTTTTCCCAGATCCTTCAACGACTTCCCACTGGCGGCGCATCTGCATCTAGCAGCCACTCTAGAGTTGCAACCCCTTTTAAGGTATAAGTAAACTTTGAAATTCCCATATTTGATGGCCGAATAGATGCAGACGTTGTAGATAGATGGTTGAATCTATTTGAAGGATATTTATCGATTCATGACTTTTTCGACCGAGAAAAGATTAATTTTTCACTACTCAAAGCCACCCCCCATGTCAAGGACTGGTGGGAAACCTACTATGAGAGAAAGGATGAGGAGGAACCCTCTCTTTTCTCGGCTGTACCCACTTGGAATTATTTCCTAGATTCCATAAAGGGACAATATTGTCCCATGGGGAGCTATGAGGACAAGTACATACAATGGACTACATTGCGGCAGCAAAGAGATCAAGATGTGCATGAGCTGACGAATTTGATCCATACCCTGTACACCAAGTTGGGTATCAAATATTCAAATAAACTATAGTTCTCTGCACATATACATTAAGCAGGAAATGGAGTTCCTCGACATCTCCTCACTTGGTATGGCATACCAGTATGCTTCCAAAATTGAGGAAAAAATTAAACAAACTTTGGATGTGCAAATTAGTTATGTTCAGTTATGTTCAATTACATTTAGTTCTGTTTAGTTACATTTATTTCCATTCAGATACATGCAGTTTCATTCAGTTCAGTTCATTCAGTTAACAACTTAGCTAGAGGTAGTTAAACTCAGTGAATTAGTGGAGGCACATGGTTGAATGTGAGACAGTCTTCTCATTGTTAACTACTTACTAAAGCATGCAAATATTCACTACCTTCCTCATATGACCTAGTTTTACTTTTTATTAAAGTGATATACACTTGGAAAGATCAACATAGTGCTCCATTTCATCTCTCTTCTCTTGTGCTCTCGAAAAATAAATATGCTACAGTGTTGTAATCATTCTCTATCGATTATCAATCATACTCTAAAATTATTTGTTAGGTTTTTTATCCTTCGAAGCAGTCAAGGGTTTTCCTAGGGTATATCATGTGTTCTATGGTTTTATTTATTTGGATGATTGATGAGATCTATCTGCACCATAATTATGGATTAAAGTTTTTAAGTTCAATTCTTTGTATTTTCTAAAACACTAACGCAAAACTTGGTATCAAGGACTTCAAACAAAACTTGGTCGTAAAGTACCTTAGTGTCCTGCATAGGTACATTCATACAGATATGGATTTCCTAGAAATATCTTCATTAGGAGCTTCTTATCGATACATTGTTAAGATAGAGAAAATGTTTAAGCAGAACAATAAATGGGATTTTGGATCTAAAAATCAACAACAAGATCTTGGAAAAGGTGGCCGTAACTCACAAAGAAAAGGACATAACAAGGACAACCAAAATATTGACAACCCTCCTAAGACACAAGAAAATAAGGGAAATGAGAAATCAAAGAAGGACACAAATAAGTGGTGGGAATTCTACAAAATCACCTGGCACAACACTGATGAATGCAACTCAAAACAATCATTGTTGGCTAAGAAAAAATCCGTAGAGTCAGACTTTGGCTCATACTATGTTTCAGAATAAGAAAAGGGAAAGCAGGTCATTTATATGTAACCTAGTGCCACCATTGTAACCACAAAGATCGAATTAGAAGAATTGGAGGATCCAGAAGAAGGGGAGCACCTCTTTCATTCACAATTGTGGGTCCAAGGGAACCCAATACATTTCATTATTAACAATGGTATCCAAAAGAACCTCATATCGATCGAGGTCCTCAAAATATTGAAGATACCAACAGTTCCACACCCTCAACCATACACCATCGGTTGGATGATCCAGGGACGATACATCCTCGTTAGTAAACAATGCTTCCTATCCTATGTCATCAAGCCCTTCAAAGATGAGGTAATGTGTGATGTTTTCCCACTTGAATTTTGGGATATTCTTTTAGGAAAACCATATATGTGGAAACGTCATGTGTGTATGAGTCTATACCTCGTAGTGTCATTATTTTGGGAATGAAACTCTATAGGATACTGGAGACAAATCCCACTACTGCAGTGCTTCTCAATACAGCTAAGTAGTGCAGGAAGGTAATATCCTAGACAAGGAAATTCATCCTTTTTAGGATTCATTTGGAAGGTGAACGAAACATCAAAGCAACAACTGCCTCTTCTACAAAAGGTCTCTCCGCACAACATAAGTAGGTGGAAAATATAGTGGAAGTATACAAATATATATTCAACACACCTATTGGGTGCCATACATTATAAAGTCAATCATTCAATTGATCTGGTCCTCGGGTTCCTTTACCGAATGGACCGATATACAGGAATTCCCTCATGGATAATGAAAAAATCAAGTGCCATATTCATGAATTAATCTAAAAGGGTCACATTTGACCTAGTTACTCACCTTGTGGGATCCCAATTGTGTTGGTATAGAAGAAATATGGACATGGAGACTTTTTATTGAATATCGAGATATGAATAAAATCACAATCCTGAATTGGTATCCCATTCCGTGAATCAATGACCTTCTCGGCCAAATCAAGGGTGCAAAATATTTTTAAAAAATGATCTAAAGTTTGTCTATCATCAGGTGCCAATCGAGCAAATCTATGTCTAGAATACTGCCTTCAAATATCAGGAAGTGCTTTTTCAGTGGTTTGTCATGCCTTTCAATTTGAATAATTCTCCAACAACCTTCATGAGGATGATGTATGATATTCTCTATCCATTCACACAAAAAAAATTGGTCATATATAAATATGATATCCTCATCTACAGTAGAACATGGGCATAACATTTGCATCAACACAAGTTATATGCTATTATAGAGAATTTTTTCAGTTGACATAGAGAGGGTTCAATATCTAGGATACATCATGGATGAAAATGGTGTGCATGTGGATCTGGCCAATATCCAATCCATTCGTGATTTGGTGATCCTAATAA
Source organism: Pseudotsuga menziesii (assembly GCA_001517045.1). Classification (NCBI taxonomy): domain Eukaryota; kingdom Viridiplantae; phylum Streptophyta; class Pinopsida; order Pinales; family Pinaceae; genus Pseudotsuga; species Pseudotsuga menziesii. The sequence goes on from LPNX010416967.1 coordinate 106,239, forward strand.
CTTTCAAATAGATTCACAACTTCCTAGGCCTTGCCAACTTTTATTGCAAATTTGTTTTGGGCTTCTCTAGTATTGCTTGGTCCCTTACCTAGGTGATGAAAGGGGGATCTAGTGCCAAGTTTGTCTGGTTCAAGGCACAACAACAAGAATTTGAGGATATAAAGAAATGTTTGTGTTCAAAACCCTTAACTTACCTTACCAGATCTGCAACATCCCTTTTATATTGAGATAGATGCTTCAGATTATGTTATTGGTGCAATCCTCACATACCATGGCCATCCAATATTCTATCATAGTGAGACACTTTCATATACATTTTTCAAGTATCCCACATATGACAAGGAAATGCATTCCATTTTATAAGCCTACCGAGAATGGAAACATTACACACTAGGAAAAGAGACAAACATCCACACTGATCATAAGCCCCTGCAGTTCATGCAAACCCAAGGAAATTTATAGAATAATCACCACCAAAAGTGGTCCACCTACTTGCATCAATTCCACCTGAATATTAAATATAAAAAGGATTTAGCCCTAGGAAAGTGCATAAGAGTTTTTATCGGAAGTTTTGAATAACATGGACGCAAGGTGAACAAGGTCGCGATAGAAAAGGAGAAAGTAAGACGAATCCAGGAATTCAACTTGTTTTTTAGAAAACACTAAATGTAAACAAGGATTTAGGTTAAATAATTAGTCTATATTGGGAATGGGAATGAATGTAAACTGGGTCGATAGAGCCTTTATAAATTTAAAGGGATTTCTTGGGTTATTTATAAGAAACGATCGACTTCTAATTTAGAACTAGTTGATGGTTAGAAGACAAGTTGTGAAAAGGTATATAAGGTCGGTCCATAAGTTGGGTGTGAGAGGAGCAAGGAGATGGAATGAGAGGTTATATTGCAATACATAAGAGAATGAGAATGAGTTGGATTTTAATACATAGAAAAGAGGATTGGAAGACAAGAACAAAAAAATATATGGAGATGAGATACAGAGGAAAATCATCCATTGTAAGAGGATCTTGAGAGATGTCTGTAGGATGTTTGCATAGACCAAAAGCATTCTAAATGCAACTCATTCCATATTAAGAGCACTTTTGTGGTTTTTCCCGTATGGGTTTCCACATTAAATCTATGTGTCTATGATGTCTTTTTATATTGTGTCTGAATATTTATGAGTTTGTCACAACTAATATTGATAATAATAATGTGGAATGTTGATAATAAACTATGGTAGAAATGAATTAGATATGTATACTTTATATATTGTGTATGTCTTGACAGATCTGTATAATTTATATGTTGTGTATGTGTCAATGGGTGTCCATCTATATGCTTTGTTTGATCGGCTTATTTAATGTTGTCATGAAGAAATCCCCTTCTATAACTGCAGAAGCCTGGTTCTTGTAGTCCCTATTAGTTTTTCTTAGATATTGTTAGCTTAGTTAGGATATTTATCTGAAAGAATAACAAGTACAACAATATGCATAAGATAGAACAAATACACAAGATACATATATTTTCATCAGGGAAACCATAAAAGAGAAAACCCCACAAACTTCCACAGAATAGTACAGTCACAAAGACTGTGTCATAAGATAATCAATCCCAGTAATAAGAAGTCTTTAGTAGCTATCTATATCTCCTCCTTGTCTCTCTCTCTCATGCAAACTTGAGTGAGTGTGAGGTGTGTATAAATGAGGGAGGGAACCTCCCTATTTATAGTAATCAAGTGAGTGACCTATTACATGACTGGGGCCGACCTCTTACCCTAACAGGGTCAACTTCTCCTAGAGAGAATCTAAATACACATTACATGATGTTACACTGGGGACTATTTCCTCGACTTACAATGAAGGTTCTACCTCAAGGTCTATACACAATAATGACATCCCAAAAGGAGGTAAAAACATCTCCGATGGAGGTACAACAACATACAATGATAATATACATCAGAATATCTTTCGAAGTTACAAATACATCAACGCTCCCTCTTAACTAGGATGGTATTCTCTCTCTTCCATAGTCATCAAGACATATGGTCAGGTCTTCATCGTAGAGTCATAGAGTCATCATCATAGTTGTTTCCATCATTATCTTCTTATCGATCATCAAAAGGTAATATCTATCCTCGGAATTTTCTACAAATACAACCCTTTTCATGCTAGATGTAGGCCTAGTTATCATCTAGGTCTTCATCACATATGCGACCAAGCCATCATGTAGGAACTATCCAGGACCTTATTTACATTACCACGACAATAAATTGTGTCTCCTACCTTTATCTCATTGTAGCCATATCATCTCTTTTGTCTTGCACAAAACAAAAATAAACACACATAGCACATCTCAGATGCAGACCACCTATGTTCAGCTATCACCATAGTAGTATTCCAAGATATTTCATGTCATTAAGACAATATGTAGCATCCACTATGAGAGAATATCCTAGTAGAACACTCAGTGAATTTCATCTCTACATGACCAACCCGTGTTCTACCAGTAAAGGAGAACCACCTAGGTGCACCTCACGTGATTCGTGACCTTATCATCTCCAATATGGGAACACACACATATATAGATATATGTAAGGACTGATTACAACAAAACAACCTTCTACACCAGATATTTTATATTCCAAGTCAACCTCAAGGAATTATTACATCTAAACAACCTACGTCCAGGATATTTTCTGTTCAGACAACCTTCAGGGAGTATTAGATCCGAGTAACCTTCGTACCTCTCTAGGGATCTTATTACACTCAAACAACCAAAAAGACTTATTACATCTGAATAATCTTTGTACCACACCAGGACTCATATTTACATTTGTATAACCCTTCTCAGGACTTATTACATATGAATAACATGTGTACTATTCTAGGACTCATATTTACATTCAAATAACCTGTCTTAGGACTGATTACATCTCAGTAACCTACATATCACACTAGGACTCATATTTACCCTCATGAAACCTACAGGATTGATTACGTTTGAGTAACTTGCTACACCTGGGTCTTTTGTGCTCAAACAACATGTCTCATTTCCCATTTGAGATATCATGCATAATTGTCTTTTGGTCTCTCACTATTTATAGCATAGAAACATATCATGATCGATTACATCCAAGGATGACCCATGAGCTTTGCTGGGACTTATCCAAGGACAACCTACAAGACTGATTACCTGTGAGCAACCTATGATCTTTGCCTGGATTTTATGCTCAGAAAACCTGTCTCTCCAGTTATGCTAGAACTCATCACTCCCTCTTTTGAGGGGCCTCATTATGGATCACACCACATCTTTCTCTGAAGTAATCAAACTTCACTCTGTCTAGAGGCTTGGTCAACACATGGGATATCTACTTGTATGTTTCCATGTACTAGAGCTTCACTGCTCCTCTCTACACCATATCACTGATATAGTGGAACTTGATCTCTATGTGCTTTGAATTTTAATGGAACATAGGGTTCTCTGATAGATTCATGTAACTCTGATTATCGCAGAAGATACAAGTCACATCTAATTGGAGATAAAACAAAGTAGACAATATCTTCTGCAGCCACACTTCCATGCAACTAGTCGAGCAATCAATAATATACTCTACCTCAGTGGCACTTAGTGCCAGACATGATTACTTCCTGCTAAACCAAGAGATCATGCCATATCCCAAACTAAAGAAACAGCCTGAAGTGCTATTCCTATCAATGGCGCCACCTTCCCAATCCGAATCAACATAACTGTGTAGGTTAATCTTTTGATTCACACCATAATTGATCCCATTCCATTGTACCTTTTAGGTGACTCAATACATTCTTTGCTGCTATCAGGTGAACATGTATCTGATCCATTAGGAATTGTCTCAGGTTGTTCACATCAAATCATATTTCGGGTCTCGAATTGGTCTGATACATTAAGGATCCAATCATCTAAAGATACATCATGGAATAAACCAACTCAGATAAAGCATCACACAAAAGTTTCAAGTTTGATTCCATAGGTTTGGCTATCGCCTTATAGTCCATCATTATGAATCCCTTCAGAATCTCCACTGTATACTTTCCTTGACAAAGGAAAATCCCATATGCACACTACTACACCTACATGCCTAAGAAGTAGTGCATCTTCCCTAGGTCTTTCATCTCAAACTCTGTAGCAAGTCTCCTCCTTTCATATTTAATGAGTTCATCCTTGCCTATCATAAACAATTCATCAACATGTAGCATAATCATCATTGGTATTCCTCCTTCAACCTTGAAGTAAAGGTTGGAATACGCTTTACTCTTGGTAAATACTTGGCTCATCAGGAAGTTATCGATCCTGTCATACTATGTCCTCAGTGCATGTTTCCATCCGTACAAGGCCTTATTCAATTGTACACATGAGTTTGTATGTCATGTGTCTCAAATCCCAATGGTTGTTCCATGTACACTTCCTCCTTGACTACACCATTCAATATTTTTCTCTTGACATCCATATGGTGTATCTTCCATTTCATAACTGCAGCTAATGCAAGTATGGTCCTAATGGAAGTGTACCTTGCCATAGGTTCAAATGTCTCTTCGTAGTATATGACTTCTTTCTGTGAGAAGCCTCGTGCTATGAATATCGCCTTGTATTTCTCGATTATTCCATCTGTAGTATGGTTGATCTTGTAGATCCACTTCGAAGTCACAACATAATTATTTTCTGGTCTCGAAACTATCTCCCATACATCATTCTTCATCATCGACTGATACTCCTCGATCATGGAATCCTTCCATTCTTTCTTTTATGAATCCTCTTCATAGGTGGAATTTTCCTTGTCAATGATGTCACACAATAGGGCCACATAGCGATTGTAAGGATTTGGACTTTTCCTTTCTCTATGCATTACTTCTAGAGTTCCATACCTTTTTGCTTATTCTATAAGCTCATGTATGCATGATGGTTTCCTTTGGTGAGAGTTCTTCTCGAGAAGTGTCTCTATTGACTCTTGTGGTTCTACCATGTCATGATATTCACGGTCTTCTGGAACTGCTTCTCTAATTTCCATGTCTCAGACTCTCGTTTATTCAGGTTCCTCGACCTCTTGAATAGGTAGCCTCCTGGATCTGAAGTATGTCGAGTCTTCATCAAAGGTTACATCTCTGCTAATGTCGATCTTATTGAATCTTGGGAAGTATATTTGGTATTAATTTGATGTATCACTGCATCCTATGAATATACCATTCCTCCCAGAAGGATCGATCTTGGTCCTCTTCTCCTTTGGGATATGTATGTACACTAAGAAGCCAAATATTCTAAGATGGTTGACTTCTGGTTTCTCTCCTAAGAAATCCTCTTCTAGATTTTTGTTTTCAAGTAATCGATGAGGAGTATGGTTCTGTACATACACAGTTGTTCTTGCTTCTTCCTCCCAAAGGTACATAGGAAGATCCTGGTCATGTACCATTTCTTTTGCTGCTTCCATTATGGTTCGGTTCTATCATTCCACAACCCCATTATGATTAGGGTTATATGGAGTGCTCAACTCCCTCGTAATCCAAAAATCTCTGCAGATTTCCTTGAATTCTTTTGAGGTGAATTCTCTACCATTGTCTAACCACAGACTCTTGATATTCCTTTCACTTTGGTTCTCAACCTAGGATTTATATCCTTGAACTTACTGAATACTTCATTTTTCCCTTTCAAGAAATATATCCAAGTCTTACATGAGAAATCATCTATAAAGGAAACATAGTACAAATACCCTCTTAATGATATAGAATACATGGGCCCACATACATCCGAGTGTACTATATCCAGTATTCCTTTAGCCTTTCTTTCACGGATGGGAAATTTTTTCTTCACATTCCTTCCTTGTTCGCATCCTTTTCAAATGCCTTCATGCTTTTCCTGTATCTATGGATGTTTCGATACTTCTTTTCTCTCCATCGGTAGTGCTCGATAGTGCACATGTGGAAGCCTTCGGTTCCACAGTTCACTTGGTTCTATTGACTCATGAACCAATGCTTATTCAGGTTGTCCTTTTAGTTTGTACAAGACACCTTCTTCTTCTCCAATCACCTTTGCATCATCTATTGTCATTCCTTTAGGCCACATTAGAACTTTTCCATAGACAAATTCAACTCTCATTCCCTTTGCATCTAGTGCAGACAAGGAGAGAAGATTCTTCTTCAATCCTGGAACATAAAGCATATCCTTCATCTTTAAGGATTTCTCGGAGTCTAGCTTGTATAAATATACTCCACTCCCTTTTATGGGATATTGATAATCATCCTCAAGTTTCATCTTGTGATGTGACTCATGCTTAGACATATTGACGAATGATTCTTTGTATCCCTTCATGTGTTTGGATGCCCCACCATCCACAATCCAATTATATATTCCATGTGAGATAGTTCCCGTAACTGTTGATATTAGAACATACTCTTCATCTGAATCATACTTCTCTCTTATGAATCTTTTGTTTGTTGGTTCATCTTCTTCTGCAACATGATCATGGTGCCTCTTTTTCCTCATGGTACAATCTCTTGCAAGGTATCCCTTTTAATCACAAGTAAAACATCAAATATTGGAAGGATCTCTCTTGATCTTCATTTATTTCTTGTCCTTCTTCTTGTTGTGATAATAGTTCTCCTTCTTCTCCTTCTTCTTGTAGTTATTCCTGGTGTGAACTGTGAGAAATTGATATTCAGTGACTCTCATATTATCTTCTCTTATTACGAGTTGAGCTTCTTCTTGTGTGCATACTTCTCAGATTCTGCTAAAAGAGATCAGCCTCCTTCTTGCACAGATTCCTTGAATAAATGAGTACCATGAACTAGGGAGACCATAATAGTAGTCATCACAATTTATCCTTCTTGAACATCCTCTTCAACTGCTTCAATTTTTTCTTTGATTTGAGAAACCCTTGTGAAGTAGGGTTGTATAGTTTATGAGTTTTGTATCTTCACATTCTTCAATTGGTTACTCAAAGTCATCTTCTATTGATGTTATTCCCTTCGAACATCTTTGTCAAAGAATCATATACTTCCTTCGGTTTCTTGAATGATGACACATGGGGGACGAGGTGATACTTAATATAATATGAAATGATTCCCTTGGCCTTATCCAAGTTCTTCTTATGAGTATCCTTAGCCTCATCTCCCTATGGTTCTAGAATTTCTCTAGTGATGTATTGATCCAAATCATTATTTTCAAGGATTAGGGAGATTATGTACTTCCATTCTTAAAATTATTATGCCCTCCAAGCTTTTCCTCAAGCTGAGTATGTCAAGTCATCTTTTCAAATGAGAACCTCAAATGGAAATAACAAATATTTAGATATTATGGATTTGAGGTGTCTAACGTGGTTCTGGAGTTGTTGACCTAGGGTTTGTTAGAGAAACCCTAATTTTCCAAACGTGGAGTTTGGGAATTATTTTTGACAGAAATATGCACCTCCTTGACATGAGTTTCTCATCAAGGTCCTTTCTTGAAGATTGAGGTGGGAAGCCTCCGAAAATTGATGCCATAGTTTCTCCCAGCACTAGTGACAAGGTCAAAATTGAAACTTCTTCAAATATGAAACTTCTTCCACCAAAATATGTTCCCTACTGAGGTGAGTTATCATAGCCCTCTTTTCTTGATGATCTATGGAGAGAAGACCTTGAACTCGAAATCCCTAGTTTGTGTTGTTGCACAGTACCTTCTTTTAGAGAGGCTTTGAGACCATGTTAGTTTTTCATAGATCTTGTTAGGTCAGTTAGGATCTTTATATGAAAGAATAACAAGTACACCAATATGCATAAGATATAACAGATACACAAGACACATATATTTTCACCGAGGAAACCATAAAGGAGAAAAACCCACAAACTTCTTCAGAATAGCACAGTCACAAAGACTGTGTCATAATATGATCAATCCTCGTAATAATAATTCTTCAGCAACTATCTAACTCTCCTCCTTCTCTCTCTCTCTCTCTCATGCGAACTTAAGTGAGTGTGAGGTGTGTATAAGTGAGGGAGGGTGTCTCCCTATTTATACTAATCAAGTGACTGGCCTATTACATGACAGGGGCCAACCTCTTACCCTAACATGGAAAAATTCTCCTAGAGAGACTCCAAATACACATTACATGATGTTACACTGGGGACTATTGCCCCGAATTACAACAGAGATTGTATGCCAAGGTCTATACATAGTAATGACATCTCGAAAGGAGGTAAAAACATCTCTGATGGGGGTACAACAAAATACAATTCTAATATACATTAGAATATATTATGAAGTTACAAATACTTCAATAGTCCCAATATGTATCTCGGGTGATACCTCACTTGCGTCGCAGGTTTTTCCAATGAAGTTATACTCTACCGGGTTGGTGCCTTGGGTTTTGTTGGAAAGGCATGGAAATTGAACCTAGGTTAGTGGATTTGACGCCAACAAATGGTTTCATTATCGGGACTGAGATCATTGTGAAGGGGACATTTTTTGGCACCCTATGAAGTCAGAGATCCAATATTGGGTGGACTACAAAGAGAGAGGATTTGCACAAGAAGAAAGTAATGAATCACGACCAAATCCGACAAAATGGTTAGAAAAGTATATTTACTCATTTATTCACATAATTTTGTTTAGTGGATTTCCTATTCTACTGCATGAATGGTTGGCGAAGGTGGAAACTAAGAGGAAATTTTTTCAAGATGGAGAACGCATAAAGTGGACTTCTCAGCTAATCCAACGGTTAGACAGGGTCAATAATCCTATATATAGGTATGTCAACTTTGGGTCGATATAATTTTGGATGTATATATTACTGATATTGCAGTCGACACAATCAAATCATACAATGAGACAGGAAGGGAGTTATTCCAAGAACCTCGATACCAAGACCTGAAATATTTAAAACTATGGATACAAATGTTGTTCTGTGAAAAAGGGATTCTAAGGATTAATTCGGAAAAGTAAACCATTGTGGATGGAGGTCTTGGGTTATGTCAGAAGAAAGGCTTGGACAATATGGATAGAGTAAGCTGATATGTTCCCAGTTGATAGCAAGAATGAGGAAGAGGGTGGCATCCTAAGGAGTAGAATAATATTTCAATCAGGAAAGAGAAGAAGGACTGTGACAAGAAGAGAAAGTTGCAATGCGACCGGAATAAGGGACTACGAGTTGGTACCAAATCTTGAAAAAGAATATTGCGATGATGAATAGGAATATTAGCTTATCTCTGAAGATGAAGAAGAAGCATCAGATCCAGATGAGGACTATGACATACCTACAACCCCGCGTACATATCCAACAACTTAGGTAAGACCCAAAAGTGCATTGAAGTGTGACTTTTCAAATCATAGTAATAGTCAATATAGTACTCATGAAGTTCCTACTGGTGGAATGTTTAATTCAAATTCAACAATACCCAAAGTACACAAAATGTCTGGGAGTGACATAAATATTCCTATATTCAATGGGAATGGGTTGGAATATCTTGAGAAACATTGTTTCTTTTGTGAAGTTGTTTGGAAAGTGTGATAGGTCTAGGACGAAGCTATAAAAAGAGCCTATATGATCACAACCTTTAAAGGTCATGCTCTTGACTGGTACATGAAACTTTCTCTGGTTCTTGCAGAAATCTATCAGAAGTCATTAGATTATATTCATACTAGACTAATAGATGAATTCAAGAAACCCAAGTTTGATTCATAATGTATCACAGAGTTAATATAAATCAAGAAATTTTCAACTAAGTCTATCTAGGACTTCGACCAGAGGTTTAAGAATTTAATGGCTAAAGTGAGTTTCTAAATGTATGAGGTTCAACATAAAGAATTGTTCATTACTACAGTGCTACCACATATTTTTGTTCCCTTGGTGCAACAGAAGATAGTATCCCAGAGTGAATATCTTGAGCTTGCTATGAAATTGGAAGCTTCATCGGTTGGAGAAATTGGTGCAGGAATGATGCAAATTCAGCCACAACTAGCCAATATAGCATTGCAAACACAAGATATCAAGAAAGGAAAAGAAATACAGTAGGAGGTTTGGTGTACAAGATGCAGAACTGAAGGCCATCATAAAGAGTCATGTCCAACATTCTTGAATTATCTTCCATCAGGAGTGTCAAACCCAATAAATTCGAAAGGGATTGCATGGTGTCGAATTTTCCAGATTAGAGGTCATTGGTCAGAGGAATGTTTGTATCTATAGAAGAAAATAAGTGCACCTATTATATTATATTGTAAATTCTGTTGATTTGTGGTTCATGATGAGAAATACTGTTGAGCATACCAGTTGCTGCAGGAGAAGACGATCGACACCTATTTGATGAAAAATGATGAACATATGCAAGTTGAGCGATATCATACATAATACCATCATCCAAGGGGGGGATTCATTTTAGATGAAAGGATGAGAAGCATAATTTTTTCACGAGAGGGGCCAAGTTATTTTTTTAAATTGTGGAAATACAGGACACTTTTCCATAGACTACACTAATCCTACATAGACATCTTCATATTGTAAAGCATTGGAACACACTGTTGAAGAGTTCCCACAATGGATTTCCAAATGGTATACTAGAATCACGAGAAACCAGAACCAATCTCCAAATTCAAACCAAAATATTCAGAATATTTCAGTCGACCCTTGGGAACCTAATATTGTTGTTGTAATAAGAGGAGGTGATGCAGCTGGAGGAGATCTAGGAGCACCATGGGTAAATCTGAGATTTTGACTGGTGACAAAAAATAAAGTGTTGTTTGATGTCCAAAAAGGAAAAGTTGTATTCTTTGATGCATGTGATGAGTTCATCAACATAAATCATTCCTCGACATCAACTGATGTCCTACTATTGGATGATGGACCAATCCTGGAAATTCCCATAAGTTTTGATCAATCATTTTAAAGAAATCCAAAAGAGAAAGTAATCAAGTGGAAGAATTTATTTAAGAGTTTCTTAGCACTTATAGAGGATACAGATGCTTTGGAAGAACTATCATATCTAATAGAAGAACCTCATCCAAGTATGCGACCAGAGAAAAAAGTTAACCATATTGGTAAAATAATGAAGACGGGTTGAGATTTATGAATGAATGCTCAAATAGGTGACTATGATATGTATTTATCATACTGGATTTGGTGTAAGATGTTAGTATTTTAACAAGACAAAAATGGAAAAGCATGGGAAAGATGAGATTGGTATGGTCTCTTGTTCATATGCGGTTAGCCAACCAGTTGAAGGTATTTCCTATTGGTTGACTTCCACAGGTTCCTGTTGAGGTGGAAGGACTTTGGATGAAGTATTGGAGAGCATAGGAGGGAAAGAAGTGTACTTGTTTACTGATGGATTCTATGGGTACCATCAAATAAGGATTGCAAAAGAATACTAGTACAAGAAAACCTTTGCAATAGAATGGGGTTGCTTCCAATATATGGTAATGCCATTCGGACTCAAGAATGTGCCTACTTTTTTTTCTATAATAGTAATAGATTCTTTTAAAGACTTTATCCATATATTTATTAACATATACTTTGATAATTGGAGACTTTAACAGTTGATGGGCTAGTTAAAAATCATATTGAGAATCTTGGAATGATGTTGGACCAGTGCAGACAGTTCCCTATTTCTTTTAATTTGAAGAAGTGTATTTTCTATAATCCTTTCGATATCTTGTTGGGTCATGTGGTTAGTCAAGGAAGAATATTGATGGACCCTTCCAAGATTGCAATTATTGTCGAATTACCCCAACCCACATAACTTAAATAGTTAATAACTACCTTGGGACATACAAAGTATTACAAAAAATTTATCTGGGGTTATGTCGAGGTCACAACTCCTATGGAAAATTTGTTGAAGAAATATGTTAAATTCCAATGGAATGAGCAGTGTCAAAAGAGTCTAGATATCCTCAAAGACGGGATGGTCTTAGCTCCTATATTGGTATTTCCGTATTGGAAAACAAAATCATGTACATGTCAATGAGTCATATTTCACGCTCGACGTAGTACTTGCAAAACCAGGTGTGGGTTCCCTTGATTACCCCATTGTATTTGCTAGTAGAAAATTGTTGACAAAAGAAACTAACTATACCACTACTGAGAGGGAGGGAATTTCTATGGTATATGCTCTCCATAAATTTTGACATTATTTGTTGGGTGGTCATTTCAAGATGTTTACTGACAATTCTGCACTAAAATATTTGGTCAATAAGCCAGTGTTGGGGGGAATATCTGTCGATGGATTATGCTATTCCAAGAATATGATTTTGAAATTATTATCAATCCAGGCTAATTGAAAGAAAACCTGGCCATCTGTTGAGGTTAGAAAATGGAGAAGAGCCTACTAGTCTAGATGATAATCTTCCTAATGCACAGTTAGTTGCAGTCAAAATGATTGATGATCACTAGAAAGACATTGTACATATCTTGACTACATGATATGTACCAGAAGGATTCAGTACACCACAAAAGAAACAATTGGTTGTAAAAGCTGCAGTTTTCCAGTTGATCGCTGGGAAGTTATATAAGATGGGACCAGATGAAATACTCTGTCGCTATGTCTTGGAACATGAGTGACTGATGGTGTTGAATGAATCACATGATAGTGTCATGGGATTCCACTATGCAAGAAGATAAATAGTGCGCAAGATTTTACAGGCTAGATTATGGTGGCCTACTCTTCATGCATATGCTAGGGACTATCGTTGCAAATGTGATAGTTGTCAATGAGATGGAAAACCATCGCAATGAGATGAAATGCCGCTATTACCACAAGTAAATTTGTAGGAATTTTATAAGTTGGTTGTTGAATTTGTAGGTCCCATTAACCCACCAGGTAATTGGACAGGTGCACGATATATAATCTCGGCAACAAACTATTCAACTAGGTGGGCCGAAACAACACCAGTAAGAGATTGCACTGTTGCGGCTACTGCAATATTTCTATTTGACCATGTCGTAACCAAGTTTGGATGCCCAAAAATTCTCATAAGTGACCAAGGTACACACTTTGTTTATCAACTGATTGAAAAACGAACCGAGGAATTATATTTAGCACCGGAAGACAACACCATATCACCGACAAGAAAATGACGTTGTCGAATCATTTAATAAAATCTTAGAGAGTGCATTGACTAAAATCTGTAATGTTCAGAGGGACGATTGGGATCACAAGATAGATTCAATATTATGGTATTACTATACAACATGCAAAAAGCTAATAGGACACACCCCATTAAGATTAGTTTTTGGACAAGAGGTTGTTATGCCACTAGAATATATTTTGCCCAATATCAGAATAGCTACTATTACTGAGATGACAAATGTTGGCACAGTAGAAGAATAATTATCTTAGCTGGTAAATTTGGAGGAGGATAGCTTTATTTCAGGTTATCATCATCTTCTCGAGAAGGAGCGATAGAAGGCTTGGAATGACCAGCATATCAATTTCAAGCAATTTCATATAGGTTATATTTTTACTCCTATATGACAATAAATTTTTGAAACATCCTTGCAAGCTCCGAACAAATTAGTTCGGACCATATGTTTTCATTCGTATCAATGATGGTGGTGTGATCCTGTTACAATAATTAGATGGAACACCCTTCAACGGGTTGTTGAATGGAAGTTGGTTGAAACCTTATCACGATATTCATACTTCGCTTGACTTAAAAGGTAATGACAGCAAAAAAATTTGAAGTCTTATACATTTACATTTTTGTCGCAAGTTTAAAATTATGTCGCAGACTATATGTCTGTCGGACAACAAAATACAGTCACAAGACAAACTTCTGTCGCAATTTACAGTTGGAGTGCAGTTAAGTTGAAGTAGAGGGAAATTTCAACGTCATGCTTTTTTGTCACATCTGACATTAATGCCTAATAAATACATGTTTTTATGAAGCGTGAAGTGATGTTTATATTGGTGGTTTATCAAAATTATTGCAAAGATTACCCCATGTGATTGGATTAGTGGCCACCTTTTCCATTTATTGAATATCCGCATGATTGAATAGCTTACTGCATGCAAAATTATATTTCATTCTCGAGAAACATTATGTTACTAATTTGTATCAAACTGTGAAGTTTCATGAGTCGAACTATCTGTTTGTGAAATCTTTGAAGCTGTAAGCCATTTTTCATGGAAATCCCTATTTCGAGTACAAGCACCATTCAAGGATCAAGTATGGAGGTCCCCCCTACCATAACCATTTTCAAAGAAGCTCTAGAATTTGTGTCATGAACTATGTCGGTCCATCCACTAAGAAGGAAATGAACGACTGCCCATGGAATTTTTCTTGAACAAAGGTTCAAAGATACCCACGACGTTGAAGCATTAGGATCTGGGTTAGTGCGCATGTTACCAGGATACATTCCCCCAAGAAAGTATGATTCTCCTATGGTATTCATTTGCAAGAATTCTAAGTATCTGTTGGTCAAGCCATCCATCCTGAAATGTGTGCATGTCATGGAAGACATTCTACCAAATTTGAAAATTCTTACATTCACATATCATGATTTGTGAGAGTTTCCTGAATTGGAAATGTATGGTACATGACATATGTGCAGTTGGATGAGGGAGATCCTATTTAATTGGTTCCTATGGAGAGGGACCTATGTCTTGAAAAGTCGGGCATTTTGTCGTTGATGCATATGCCCCATCTGAGTCGCACTGTGAAAGTCAATACGTGCATGAAGAACCTATTAGTATTCCTCCATGGAGGCTTCCCATGGATGGATAACCTAATCTCGGAAGACGTCAACCTGATTTCTTCCATCACTGGGATTCCTAAGGAAGGGGTCGAACCAATGTCGTTCTTTGCGGGAAAGGAGTAGGATACGGGCCTAGTCAGTCGGATGGAGGAAAAATACAACCTTGCAAGAGACAAGAGGGGACTTTCTATTGCCTCTATAAATGACACTGGTGTCCGGTTCGCAACAAAATTTCTCTCCAGTAAGATGCTCATAAATATGCGGTTGAACCAGTGCACTATTGGTACCATTGGTGTAGAAGAGTAGTGTGTTGCTAGTGTGCAAATAAATTGGTTTACCTATCTGTTGAATGAACTATTACCGAATGCAATTGACGCTTAATAAGAAAAAGGTAATCCATTTATTTATTCTTGGCTATTAATTTTGACATCCTTTGTTGCATGGGTTGAGCCACCAAATTACCAGGGGATGGACGTGCATGTTCCATGTCGGGGGCACGCTACTAGAACCTGTGGTACAAGAAGAAGAATCGACGTTAAAAAACTGAAAATAAAATTTTCTATTTACATATAGATGCAATGGAGCATCCCATTGTAAACCAATCTAGGATTGTTGTTGATATTTATGTTGCACAATTATTTTGTTAAAATGAAAATAGAAATATGCTACACAATTATTTTGTTAAAATGAAAATAAAAGTATGTGAACAAGGAATGTTGTAAATATTTCAGAATCTATTAGAATAGCATCAAAAGCTTAGAATTGATCAATTTAGTGGATCGTGATGATGAAGGGGGCACTACAGAATGGTATCAGAGCCACTAGCTCAAACACTGAGACCTTAAGGGAGTTTTTTAGGTATAAATTAAAACATGATTATTAACCATTAACTAGAAACACTAATATATATATATA
>LPNX010416967.1:126665-173306 GCA_001517045.1 Pseudotsuga menziesii
TATATTTGAACCAATAATATCTGAATGTTGTGCAAGGAACTTAATAGGATACCCTATGAATTGATGATGCCAGAGGCAGTTAATTCAGACAATCATACCTCATGCCAAGCGCAGCTCATTCTGGCGAGAATTATTTTGGCCAGCAGGCCTGATGCCACGCACAGCTAATCATGGATATGGTGGGGTGCAGGTCTGGAGTATGACCGCCTACATTACGTTTGTATTTTCATTTTCTTTTTATTTGAAAAAATGAGGGGTATTCGATGGTTTTATTTTAAAATATGCTAATAGGTCAACAACTAAGTCCATAAAAATTTCAAACAATGAATTTGACAGTTTCTATGTCACTGCTCCAACCATAAGTTTTAATAAGTGTTTTAGTTTGAGGTTTCCATGGCGAATGGCAGGGCCTAATGCCTTTATCGTGTTCGTTTGCTAGTGTCTCAGATCAAGTCAAATGGCACTCTGCCCCAATTACACATGAATGTTCAGTTTCTTTTGGGTCTTCGCTTAGAGGCTCGAGTTAAAAGCTAAAACTCACCCACATTTCCATTGTTTTTTCACAAGTCAATTTCTATCTTAGTGTCCATATTAACTCTTCCTGAATTTCTAAACTCCTGAATTTTGCACATAAGGATTGGAAGGCTAACTCATTTCCAAAATTTTAAACTGGAGAAAATTGAAAACAATTGATATAATTTATAGAACTTCAAATATGTCTGGACATGCCAATGCAATGCATTTAGAATTTACTTAGTTTGCTGGGTAATTCAGGTGCAATGCATTTAGAATTTACTCAGGTTGTTGGGTAATTCAGGGAAGCCTAAATGATACCTTTAAATCACTTTTTATTTATTATTATTACCAGAAATGGTTGAAAGATATAATTATAATTTCATAACATTATATTATAAAATTTTTAATGTTTTTAAATTTTATTTCAATATTGAAATAATTATTTAGTTTTTAAGAAATTCAGTATTTATAACAAAATATCAAATTGCAATGAACATTTTTGCACAAAACCTCAAATGAAATAAATGCTCTCTTCCAACCCGAAATTAAGCCTAAGCTGTTTTAATTTTTCACCTCATAATGAAATGAAAGCATTCTAAATTTTAACAAGCCCTAGGATGTTGGAAAAAGTAATTACTCGGAGATCCATACCTGACTCTTAGTCGACTTTATCAGAGTCTGTATCAGTCAAGATCTCAGAGTCTGTATCACTCAAGATCTTGTCAGTTAGTCTGACAAGAGGGAAGGGTCCACGATTTATTTCTGAAGCTAAGTTGTTAGGTAGATAGTTATTACAGTCTTTAATGGTGAGTATGTCGAACCATGTAGAAGCAATTTTCAGGTTGCCTATAAATAGAAGAAGCAAATTGTAAATTAAGTTAGTCACAAGACACAACAGACACAATAGAGAGACAGAGGAACTCACGGTGAGAAAGAGAAGTTGAAGCTCAAGCTTCTGTGTAAGTGATTCAGTCGAAGAGCTGAATCTCTATAAAATGATCACTCGGTGAGCCGACAAGTCGGCATAAGTTATATATATGAAATAGTTTATGGTTGAATGTGTTTATTTGGCCGCACAATATTTCCAGATTTACTTGTGTAAATGTCTTTTACCATTACAGCACTTGAGTGAAAGAACAAGAACCCATAAATTTCTCACCATGTGAAAGTTCAAGGTTTTACAGCACATTGGTGGACTCAAGTCTTCCTACATATTTGGGCATATGTTTTATAAGTTATTTGGATTTGTTAATGTGTCTATTTTACTTTATCTTACTCCAACTTGAAAGGTCGGTTGAGTAAGCCAACTTGAAAGGTCGGTTGAGTAAGCCGACTTGAGAGGTCGAAGAGGTCAGCCGACTTGAGAGGTCGAAGAGGTCAACTGACTTGAGAAGTCAAAGAGGTCACTTGAGTGGTCAAAGAGTGAAGTGACAAGTGGTCAAGGTAAAACCAGTTGGTAGAATCGACAAGTAAGTCGAAGTAAATCAGTCAGGTCTAAAGGCCGTCCAAAGTTGATAAACTTGTCTAATCAGGAGATAGACAAGTTTCACCCGACAAGTGAAAAAGAAAAAAGAGGTCGGCGTGAAAATTAAATTTTAATATTAACTGAGCTGTAAACGCAAGTTTAGTCGGCTTGGTTTTGGCTAACTGGTATCAAAGCAAGGTTTATATCAGCCCGAGATTTATGAAAGAAATCTTGTCTTAAAAGGTGGAAAATTAATTTTCTAAGGAAAGTTAATTTTCTAAGGAAAATTAATTAAAAAAATTAAAAATGGCTTCCACTTTTGGTTCATTGCAAACTCCAATTTTTACAGGAAAGAATTATGAATATTGGTCTTTAACAATGAAGGCTTTATTCAGTGGTCGAGATGTTTGGGAGATAGTCCAGCATGGTTATGCAGAACCGGCAGACATGACAGCATATAACAATCTCACACAGGCTGAGAAAGATGTCTTGAGGGAACAAAGGAAGAAAGATGGAAAAACTCTGTTTTACATACATCAAGCTATGCATGAGAGCATACTCCCAAGAATAGCAGCAAAAACTAATGCTAAGCAAGTATGGGATACATTGGAGACTTCCTATTAAGGTTTGGATAAGGTAAAGACATCCAAGCTAAAGATTCTGAGAAGAGATTTTGAATCTCTGTCCATGAAAGATTCAAAGAATGTAGACTCATTATACACCAGAGTTGTTGGGTTGATAAACCAACTGAAATCTCACGGAGAAGCCATAGAAGACCGAAGGGTTGTTGAAAAAAATCTTAGAAGTCTTCCCCTAAGATTTGAAAACTTGGTTGTGACCTTAGAGGAACACACAGACATGATGACATTTACCATTGATGAGTTGCAAGATTCACTCATCAATCATGGACACAGACTCAACAGAACACAAACATAATTGGAAGGTGCATTTGTAGCACAATCATCCATAAGTCGTGGTAGAGGCAGGGGGAGAAACAACTTCAGAGGCAGAGGAAAAATTTCTTCAAGAGGAGGACGAGGCAGAAGTCCTGTAAATTTCGATGGCAGAGGAGATAATCAGAACCTAATTCAGCCAAGTTGCTAGAGGTTTGATAAATCAAAAATTCAATGTAATTACTGTAAGAAATTTGGTCATTATGCATATGAATGCAGGAAGAAACAATATGACCAAGGAAGGCAAAGCCCAAATCAGTCGACCAGCACAAACACTTCGACAAGTGCAATGTTAATGGCATCGACATCTCCACTTGAATGCAATGCTATTCAAGAAAGTCCACATGACATATGGTACTTAGATTCAGGCTACAGCAACCACATGACTAGTAACTTAAATTAGTTTTCCAGTCTAGACAATTCAATTAAAACTAATGTTACACTTGGAAACAATGTCCAAGTTACTGTCTTAGGAAAAGGCACTGTTGATATTCTAACCAAACAGGGGGAGAGTAAGTATATCCCTGATGTCTATCATGTCGAAGGTCTGAAACATAATTTGTTAAGCATTGGACAGTTAATACAAAAAGGCTATAGAGTCTACATGGAAGATGATCATTGTGTGATCAAAGACAAGCATCCAAGCGACCAGCTGATAGCAAAAGTGCCAATGACAAGCAACCGCTTGTTTCCATTGAGAATAGTTCCCGACATGAAAGGGAAGACAAACAAAGGAGCTGCATTCAAGGAAGAAAGTGAAAAAACAGTCGAACTCCTTGACAAGAAAGAAAATTGCAGCGCTAATTTGCAAGCTGCATTTCAAACAGAAGTTCAGTATGAATCCTGGTTGTGGCATTTCAGATTTGGACATCTGAATTTTGGTGGGCTAAAGCTACTACACACAAAGAATATGGTAAAAGGATTACCATTGATCAATAGACCAGAGAGGGTTTATGAAGGTTGCATTTTTGGCAAGCAGCAGAGAGAGAATTTTCCAGTCAGAAAGTCCTATAGAGCACACACACCACTTGAAATTGTGCACTCTGATATTTGTGGTCCAATGCAGACATCATCCATTGGTGGCTGCAAATATTTTCTAACTTTTATTGATGACTACTCAAGAAAAACATGGGTATATTTTTTGAAACATAAATCTGATGCATTTAGTTATTTTCAGCAGTTCAAGGCACTCGTGGAGAACCAGAGTGGACACCACATCAAGATATTAAGGACCGACAGAGGAGGTGAATATGTTTCAATTGAATTTTTGAATTTTTACAAGACCCATGGCATACAAAAACAATTCACTGCACGGTATACACCTCAGCAAAACGGTATTGCCGAAAGAAAGAACAAAACCATCATGGAGATGGCATGCATCATGTTGGCAGCCAAGCATTTGCCAAATGAGTATTGGGGTGAAGTAGTCGAAATTGCCATATACATTATGAACCAGTGTCCGACAAAGAGTCTGAAGAACAAAGTTCCTCAAGTAGCATGGACAGGTATGAATCATAGTGTTTCTCATTTAAAAGTTTTTGGTTGTGTTGCATATGCTCATGTTCCAGATGAGCTGAGAAGGAAGCTAGACAAGAAGGGACAAAAATGTATTTTTGTTGGCTATTCTGAACACACAAAAGCATGCAAGTTATATGATCCTATCACAAGGAAAGTGATAATCAGTCAAGATGTTCAATTTGTCGAGAATGAATCATGGGATGGAACCGTCAACATAAATGTCAAGATTGTGTCGAATGTCGACAATGATGATATGGAAGAGGAAGTGGTTCAAATACCACATGTAAGTCAACCGGTCGATGCACCATCGACCCCCATGACACCAAGACATGGTTCAGCACAAGGACCATCGACACAAGTAGCAACTCAAGCTACACTGACAAGTACACCAAGAGGACATCATACTCCATCAAGCATTTCGTCGAGGTCGACATCGATAGAACCGGTGAAGACAAGAAGTCTGCGGGATATATATGAAGCCGATACACCTAATTCATTCTCTCTCTTTGCATTATTTTTCCCTATATATGATCCACTAACATTTGAAGAAACTGTTGAAGAAGAAGTATGGGCACAAGCCATGGATGAAGAAATAGAATGCATTGAGAAAAACCAGACATGGGAACCAGTTGATGTACCAACAGACAAAGATGTCATCAGTGTCAAATGGATTTACAAGACAAAGCAAGATGTTGATGGGAATGTGCAAAAGCACAAAGCAATAATGGTAGAAAGAGGGTTCACACAGCAACCTGGCATAGATGCCAATGAAATGTTTGCACCTATTGCATGCATGGATACAGTCAGAACAGTTTGGGCATTGCTGCACAAAACAAATGGCATGTTCATCAAATGGATGTCAAGTTGGCATTCTTAAATGGCTATCTAGAAGAGGAAGTATATGTGGAACAACCACAAGGGTATGAATTTCTAGGTCAAGAGCATAAAGTGTACAGGCTAAAAAAGACAATCTATGGTTTGAAGCAAGCTCCTAGAGCTTGGTATAGTTGGATTGATTCCTATCTCACTGAAAATGGATTTCACAGAAGTGAAAGTGAACCGACTTTGTACACCAAAGTCGATGAGCAAGGTAAGATGTTAATTGTCTTCCTGTATGTAGATGATTTAATATTTACTGGTGATTATGGCATAGTAGATTTTAAAATAGTCATGGAAAGTGAATTTGAAATGACTGATCTAGGGCTTATGAAGTTTTTTCTGGGCATTGAAGTTCAACAGTCTGAAAGTGGTATTTTTATATCACAGTCTAAGTATGCAAGTGAAGTTTTAAAAAGATTTAACATGTCTAATTGCAAGACAACCCCAACACCAGTAATAACAGGTTTAAAATTGAGCAAGGACGATGAAGGATCCATTGTCGATCCTACGTTGTTCAAAAGGCTTGTTGGCAGCCTTATGTATTTGACAGCGACAAGACCAGACATTATGTATGGAGTAATTTTGATCTCAAGGTTCATGGAGTCACCAAAAGACTCACATTGGCAAGTAGGTAAAAGAATTCTGAGGTATGTAAGTGGCACAAAAGACCTTGGTATTATGTATTCAACCTCATAAAATTTTAAACTCATTGGCTATACTGATAGTGACAATGGAGGCAACATAGATGACAGAAAAAGCACATATGGGTACACATTTCATTTTGATACATGTGTTTTTCCATGGGCTTCAAAGAAACAACCCATTGTAACTTTGTCTTCAGCTGAAGCAGAGCATGTTGCAGCGACAAGTGTGTGGCATGTCAAGCTGTCTAGATGAGAAGAGTCTTAAAATACTTGTCATAGAACCATCAAGAACCGACAACAATATTCTACGACAACAATTCAGCCATAGCATTATCAAAGAATCATGTGTTTCACAAGAGAACCAAACACATCGACACAAGGTTTCATTTCATAAGAGAGTTGGTGAACGACAAGGAAATTCGTTTCGAATTTTGCAGGTCTAAAGACCAACTTGCGGACATCTTTACGAAACCATTGGAAAAGGACACATTCGAGTATCTGCGTAGTTATCTTGGAATGACAAGTTCTGCATAGTGAACTCTGTCATAAAAAAAGCATGTCTAAGCTTTGAAACATTTTGTAAATTTTGTTTTAAAAAACCCCATCTGCTCATAATTAAGGGGGAGTGTTGGAAAAAGTAATTACTTGCAGAATCGTACCTGACTCTCAGCCGACTCTGTCAGAGTCTGTATCAGTCAAGATCTTGTCGGTCAGTCTGACAAGAGGGAAGAGTCCATGATTCGGCAATGTAAACCAGTCGAATTTATTTATGAAGCTAATTTGTTAGGTAGATAGTTATTACAGTCTTTAATGGTGAGTTAGTCGACCCATGTAGAAGCAATTTCAGGTTGCCTATAAATAGAAGAATCAAATTGTAAATTAAGTTAGTCACAAGATGCAATAGACACAATAGAGAGACAAAGGAACTCAGGGTGAGAAAGAGAAGTTGAAGCTCAAGCTTCTGTGTAAGTGATTCAGTCAAAGAGCTGAATCTCTGTAAAAGGATCAGTCGGAGATCCGATAAGTCTAGACCGACAAGTTTGTAATACTTTGTTATTTCCACATAAGTTATATATATGAAATAGTTTATGGTTGAATGTGTTTATTTGGCCGCACAATATTTCTAGATTTACTTGTGTAAATGTCTTTTACCATTACAGTTGAGTGAAAGAACAAGAACCCATAAATTTCTCACCGCGTGAAAGTTCGAGGTTTTACGGCACATTGGCCGAATCAAGTCTCCCTACATATTTGGGCATATGTTTTATAAGTTATTTGGATTTGTTAATGTGTCTATTTTACTTTATCTTACTCACAGGTGAAAAGCATTTGTAATTTCTTAAGTCTCTTAGACTAAGAAAAATACTCTGTAGATTTTGACCAAAGAGAGCCGACTTGAAAGGTCGGTTGAGTAAGCCAACTTGAGAGGTCGAAGAGGTCAGCCGACTTGAGAGGTTGAAGAGGTCAACCGACTTGAGAGTTCGAAGAGGTCAACCAACTTGAGAAGTCGAAGAGGTCAGCCGACTTGCGTGGTCGAAGAGTGAAGTAACAAGTGGTCGAGGTAAAATCAGTCAATAGAACCGACAAGTAAGTCGAAGTAAATTAGTCGGGTCTAAAGGGAGACCAAAGTTGATAAACTTGTCTAGTCGAGAGATAGACAAGTTTCACTCGACAAGTGAAAAAGAAAAAAGAGGTCGGCGTGAAAAAGTGAAAATTAAATTTTAATATTAACTGAGCGGTAAACTCACGTTTAGTCGGCTTGGTTTTGGCTAACATAGGACACAACTTTAATTAATTTTATTTTTCATTTTTATAACTTTTTATTATAATAAAAATTGTAAATTTTTAAAAAAAATAATAATAAAAAATGGTAAATTACAGTTACATTTATTATATTACTGTAAACGTTGTTTTGACATATTGTTATTATTATTATATATAACAAAACTTATATGATAAAAACTTGTAAAATAAATGGAAACTAATTTAATAGTCATAAATTTGGATTAAAACTTGTGAGGCATTAAAAATAAAAAAGTGTCATCAAAATACAAGAATGCCATCTGATTTCGGTTTGACAGGGTATTTTAAATTCTAGGTCTAGTCGGGTGCCCCTGCAGGTCCTCAAAATGGTCAAAATTTGTGCACTACTAACTACTCTTAATACAACCTAATATACTAGTAATTTAACTCTTAATGAAACTTGAGGATCCAAGAGATAAGAAGCCATGATGCACTCTTATTGGTATGATTGGTAAATAGGAGGTATATAAATAGATATGGTTTGCTGGATGATTGTATTTGAATGTATGGCATGGGATAATGAGGGTTGTATTTTATTGCAGTAGATAGGTTTGGTGTATAATTGTTATTAATTGTTATTAATGTGAATGTAAAGAATATTGTTGTATTAGTGATGTAATTAATTCCACAAGGCTAAGAACTAATTGCAAGTCTAATAAATAGATGTTCTAATGCTTTGACTAATAAAAATGAATTCCAAGTGCTAATACCAACCAAGTGTGAATAGGACCATGATGTTACTGATCCATGATGTTATTCTTCGCTGAATAAATGATGTATGTTCCACACGGGTTAAATGATGTCGTATGAGGGTCTAATTATTATTTTTATCTGGGCTGTGTAAAGAGAATATATCGATGTGTTTTTGGTGTTTTTTATCCGGTTGTTGAAAAAGAAGAGGATTTTCTGTATGAAGTTGGTTTATTGCTCCTTGTTTCATAGAAGATGTATGGCTTAGTGATATTGAAACATTTATAATTTTAATAATATTGAAATATTTATGGATAAAACGCAGTAAGTTGTCGACCATTAATTACAGAGTCAAAACAAGATAGGGAGAATCCTTGATAGGTTAGTGTATCTAAAAAAAATGATTGAGATTACTGTGTAAGTACATGCTGTAGGAGTTTGAGTTTAAGAGAAGACAACGTGCATAGCAAGAAATAATATATGTCATATTTTGTTATCAACTTCATTAAACAGTTTTCCTAAGGCCAACACGATAAGCTGGTCGGCAGGGTGGTTTGTTGGTTTGGTCAATAATTTTTCGCAAAGGGAAGCTACCAGAGGAGGACACGAAAGCTACGAGAACTGTATATAAACTACGAAATCCAGGTATTCTGCAAGCATTATCTTAGACTATTTCAATTCTTGTATGAAATGGAAATATGCTTTATAAATTTTGATTTATCCCATCGCTATGTTGCACAATTATTTTGTTAAAATGCAAATAGAAATATGTTGCACAATTATTTTGTTAAAATGCAAATAAAAGTATGTGAACAAGGAATGTTGTAAATGTTTCATTCTATTAGAATAGCATCAAAAGTTTAGAATTGATCAATTTAGTGGATCATGATAATGAAGGGGGCACTACAAATCCTAACACCCCCCCTTAATCCTAACTTGGAAAACCTGGGCCCTAGAAATTAATAACAAAGGTCACCCATCCCCCACCCCTACGCCCCTAAAAAAAAAGTAGGAAAACTAGGAACAATAACCGAATCAAGCCATTACACCAAGAAAAAATTTCTTCTTTGAGTAAAAAACTTGTGAAATATTTTTGTAATATGCATCTTTGTGGAGCACTAATGCAGTGTGATGGTCCTTTTGTTCACTAGTTTCCTAGTAATGTGCATGTGAACCTCTCCACTTTCTTCCAATAGGATGACAGATAGGAGAAGTAATGTTGTTTCTTTTACAACCAATATTTAATCTTTCGAACCTATTTGATAGTATGGAAGAGATTAACTTGGGATTCCATGCCTTGGTGACTTTCATGATCCCATTCAATGGATTCCTTAGTTTGCATGTCAAGAGATAATCAATGTACCCCTTAAGATTTTCCATGTATATTTTTCATTCCAATATGTCAAGTAGAAAGTTTCTTTTGTCTCTTCTTTTTGAAGGAAGAGTGACATGATCCAATGTCTCATTGTTCTTTAGTGAGCATAATTGTTGATCATACCTTCTGATCATGTAGAATCTCTCTAGGATTTTGTAGCACATCTATGGAAGAAGTGGATTTTCTTGACATAGAGCAAGGCTCTCATTTTGAAACTAAGATCTTGTTCTTCTTTTGCCAGATGGATCTAAAGTCATGTTTCTAGTAGCCTCAATAACCTTTTGATCCCATTTAGGCCCAGGATTGGGAGTAGGTACTGGATCTGGATCTAATTGAACTTCCTCTTCAATTCCAAGAACTAATTAAACTTGGTCCTCTGCTTCGGATTCTGAATCTGATACATTAATGGAAACATTATCATATGAAAAAGGTTTAATTAGAACGAATTTACCTTCCCTTTGAAATGGCAGATGAGATTTACTAGATCTAAGTATGGAAGAATGTGTGAGAATTCATATTCCTTGGAGGCATGGTTTGCAACACCTTTCACTATCAACTTCCCAGTTGAGATATCTGATATCTCCATTGAGTCAAGACCAAATACAACTCACTTTGGTGAGCATGTATGATTCATCTGGTATACAGACAACAACTTTTTTTCTGAGGGAACATAGAGGACATTCTTGATCACTCCATGCTCTAATTTAATTGAACCCTTTCCTCCAGCTTTGATTTCAATTTCTTCTCCCATGTGAATACTTGGGCCATTAGTAAGTTGTAATGAAGAGAATTATTCTTTCGATGCAACCATGTGATTGGAGGCTCTTGAATCAATGAGGAAGGCATGAGATTTTGAAAATCTAGCCTTCAGTGCATGACATCTCTCATAATCTTCGGTCTTGTCTCCATAATCAACCTTCCTTGCTCCTTCAAGGAGGGAAATATTGTGTTGCTTGAGGAGTCTTAACATCTGATATATGGTATTCTTCATACAATATTTCTATGTATGGTTTCGTTTCTTACAGTAGTGTTGACAGGAAACAACCTCCTCCAATTTTATTTTGTTTTTTACTTAATAAAACTGATCATTTTTCCTCTTTAATCAATTCTTGAAAATTATTTAAAAAATGCCTTCAAAATATTTGAATCTAAAGGTATTCTCAATTAGGGAAAATTATTGATCATGTTGTAATTTTTGAAGCCATGTTGATCTAACACAATTCTTATGTAGTTAATTTATTTTAACAGATGTTAAATTTGAATCATACACAATCAAATTTTTATTATTATACTATATTATGATCATATATCTTATTCATGTTAATTAATCTAAAACATGTTAAATTTTTCCTTCTTAAATTGAGTTAGGTAATTTTACTTTTCACTTTCCATATAACTTCTTGAATTTCCATTTAGTTTTAATAATATGATACTAGACATAGTATTCATTAATTATTTCTTATGTTATCATACTTTGTTTTGGTTAATAAATTGATTTCATTTTAACCTTAACAAATATGATTTAACATGCTCTCTTTTAATTATGTCTAGACCTTTGTATATAATTAAAACCTAAGTTAGATTTAAAGCAAATAATATGATTGTTATGTTTTGAAATATGCCTAAAAATTATGATAGATTGTTTAAATGAAATAAAAATCAAAATGTCAAAACACTTGGTGACTATCCTAGCTTGGTTAAAGGGCACAAAGTATGGCATAGCAACACTTGTCGATTATAGTACAAATGGTTAATGACTAAATAAAATGTTCATATCACAAAGATTTCATTTCATTAATAATCCGTATGAAACTTTATTATTTCCAATGTCATATCATTATGAGTTTTCATTTCGATTTTGATGGGGGAGTAATCACGGTTTTAGACGAGCCTAGGGTTTTTGCTTGGTTTTTAGCAGAGACGAATGAAAATTTTGATATGGCCGTTAAACCTTGCATACCTATCTCATATGTATTCACAACCCATTTCCCTGCCTTGTCAACAGAAGAACCGATGGATGTAAAAAAGGCTCCCTTATCTAGATTTGAACCAAAATGGGCCGAGTTGTTAGACATACAACCTGAAAAATTCTCAACTATTTTACAAAATCGGTCGGGGAAAGTTTTTCAGATGCCTTAGTGGACATAATGTGGAAGTCACTCGATGTTTTGTTGTCTCTCAAAGAGAATGTGGCTCAAATAGGTAATTTACAGTTGAATATTTCTGAGAAATTCATAGCAGAAGCCACAGAATTACCATAAAGAGGAGAACGATGGTTTAAAAAGAAGGAGATAAATAGGGAGAAGTGGAAACATTTCTTACTTCCCATACCTAAAGGGTTTGATGATAAGAATTGATACTGAGTCAAGTATCTCAAACCTTAGTGGGAACTGTTCCTGCATATGATCATTTGATATATCACTTGTGATGGAAGGTATTCCTCTATGCATTTCTACCATTTAATATTCCTTATGGATTTTAGAGGATCGAAACTTAATTTGCCCTATTATTTCCTTAATAGTTTGCAAAAAATGGATTCTATAGTACATAATACCATAGGAAACCAGGACCATAGTCTTTTTCACCATGGCTTGGTAAAAAATTTGGTTCAGCACTAGTTATCTTTAATAGGTCAATATTGGGATCAGTTTTTAAATGAAAATGACTTTGGTCAGAATGAAAGTTGGCCCATTGGACGACCTTAGACTCGCCAAAAATGAAGGCGGCATTCTATGCATGAATCAACTGATTTTGACTCTAATAAAAACCCTAAGGCTCTTGGTGTTGAAAACCCCATCTTATTAGTTGATTTGAGGAATGATTTACTAGGGGAAAAACCTAGGGAAATTGGTGAAGCATATGATAATAGGAAAATAGCCTTAGATGATAAATAGTTTGAGCAAAAGTCTGTAAGGTTAGTAAAATGTCCAAATTTGGATTTGACTCTTTTTAGTGAGTTTCAGCTTAAATAAAAAACCCAGCCTCTGTTTGTGCTCGCATATTTACACGAAGCATGGCCATGATTTTTGTTCCATCCATAAAGAAACAAAATGAAATTTTACCTATAGCGGAAGTTGAAAGCGATAATGATGTGATTTCTCCAAGTCATAAACTTTTACCAGATAATAGACAGATTTTTATAGTGAATGATATTTTAACGTTAGCTACTAAACATATAAATGATTCTCTTCTTGATGAGTCTGAGCTCAAACCTTCAGTTGTTGGTGTTTCTTCACCTATTTATAATCCAACTTCTTCACAATCCAGTGATTCTTCTCAGTAGAAGAATGAATAAAGTTTACAGTAGGCTCTCAATATAATCTTTGAAAGTAAAATCACTCAATTGAGAGTAGAGGCGAAGGAACATCAAGCCAACACGTTAGTTAAGGAAGAAGAAATCAAAACACTAAGAGGAGAATTGTTAGATTGGGTGAATAGATGGAGAGAATTGAAGTTAAGAAAAGACAAGTATAAAGCTGCCAGGAAATCTGTGATGGTGACCAATGTGCAATTTCTCAAGAAAATAGAGAATGAGAAGTTAAAGATCTTGGAACTCAAAGCCAAGCTGTATGAAGCAAGAAGAGACATCAAGCTACAAATCACAACTTAACATTTGCTCTATTTTTAGTTACTTGTATTTTTTTTTCATTCTAACAAGTAATAACATGATTTAATTAGCATGCCTACATAATCGAATATTATGTAGGCATGCTTAAAATTCATTTATTTTCTGTTATATACAGTTGTTACTAGAATTGTTAATGAAAATTGATATATTTTGTAATTGACTGTGCATGTGTACATTTTTTTGGATGCGTTGGATAAATGAAATTAATGTTGCTGACAGATGGTGTGTGCGACTACTAGATGTGTTCTGGTTTATTGAAGCAACTAGATGTACAAGATTCATTTTATCAACACACTCACATCTTCAGATATATGCATTTTCCACGTGCCTTTGGGTTGAAGCATCAGTCAAGCTACTTCATCGACAGGATGATTGTAGAAAGAAACTACTCTATTTTTGGACTAGGATCCTTAAAAGTCTCCAAGTGGTTGATGGCATTCTTGTATATAAGTCACAAACAATTCCTGAACAAGGGAGGCGAGAATGAATAAGAATTTTACTTGTTGAAATTAAAACCTTTTATGTTGTTTATATTATGTTGAAGTGTTTTCATTCCAAGGATATGTTCAAACAGAGTTCAACAACTCATATCATTTTTGTTCCAATTTTTGAATCTTTTATAAATACATTTCATATTTAAATTTCTTAAATTGTCCATATATACATTAATGTTGTGATGTATTTGTATGTATTGTTGTAAAAATTACTCAAATCTTATTTATTTGATTGATTGACGATGTTAATATTGTATATCTTGTTAGTTTCATTAATGAGATTATCAATATAATGTCTATTACATATTAATTGGTGAATCAATATATTTGTGTTTGTGCAAATATTTGATAAATCATTTAATGATTTTTATTTCAAATATTGAAATAATAGTGTTGATTTTCTATTGGTTTTATTATTTTTGAATCATAAATATTTTACAATTCAAAAAATTGTTATGATTTTGATTCTAGTAAATTATTTTTGGAATTAAATTTTTTTATTTTTTGATATTATAATAATCAATAGATTATTAACTTAGTTATTAAAATTTTCTCTCAGTTGAGATAGGTTAGTTAGTTAAATTGCATTTAGATCTCTAATAGATCTTATTTACTAATACTACTTTAGCAACTGTTAAAACAGTTACATATTTAATTAGTTGTTATTCTTTTTTGTTTTAATTTTTTTCATTTAGAACTTAGGAAAGTAAGCAAAACCATAATTGAGACTCTCTTTAAGAGAGAAAAGTTAGATAAAAATAAGTTAGGAATAATTCAGTAGTTTTAGTTAAGGAAATTTTATATAATTCAAACTTAGGATCTACTTTTGCCAAGTTTAAGTGGTTGTATCCTTCTTAAAAGGGTAATAACTTGGATAGTAGCAGGACTATAAACTTTCAAGATTCACCTAGCCCAAAAACACCATAGGATGCTATAAGTAACGTGTGTGGGTTGAATCTCCTCTATTGCCCTTAGGCATAAAATCAGGCCAACAAATGGCGCTAGAAGGAGGGCATGAAAATGATTGATGGATAAAAATATAAGCAATAATCCTTCAACTATTCAAAACCCTCCATGACAACCTGAAGGTAGAAGTTATCCATTCATATATACTATAAGGAGCATTCTAGAATGAGACCATAATAAATCACCTTACACTCCTGAACAGAATACTCGAGCCTTAGAGGAATCACGACACATACTTACTAGGGCTTATGCTCATCAATTTGGTTTGACACCCATAGATTACGGTCTACCTAGACAACATCGACATAATACTTAGTTGATTTCTATAGATAAAGATTCAACCAAAGCTGAGAATCCATAGTCAAGGACTTCAAGCCACCAAACTAGAGGTCATTTTAGGGAAATTAATAGAACAAATATTGTTCAAAGTTTAATTACTACAAGCAGTTTTGGTGAACACCATCTCCTCTAGAATACCCACCTAATAGTCCAAGGTCTTTGAATCATAGTGGTTCTTCATATTCTGAAGAATCTAATATGGTTGGAGTTGCACTTGGTGGAGGATGGAATCCACCTAGCCATCCACTGAATCCACCTCTCCCATGGCTTAGAACAGGCGTTGTAGCAGTATCAGGTGTTCAACACCCCTTACTCAAACACCTGGATAAACTCTTTCTGAAGTTTATTCCTGATAACAAAGAACCAACAGAGGTTCTTGTTGATAAGTTCATATTAATTGTCCAAACAATGAACGTACAACATGAGGATGTGGTTTGTCGTCTCTTTCCTCTAACCTTTGAGGGTAGAGTGTGAACCTGGTACTTCTCTTTGGTTCAGGGATCAATAACAAATTGGGTTGATTTCAATAAACCCTTCATTAACAATTTTGAAGAAGATAAATCACCTGCAGCCTTATCCCTTGAGTTATCTTGAATTAAAATAGAAAATAAAGAAAAAATTAGAGATTTCTCACTTTGAAAAAATAAAATACATGTAGCCTCTCAACCACCTAAAGATATCATTATAGAAAACTATGCTTCATCATTTCCAAAATACTTGGGTATGTTTGTTAGGAAGGATAATAAAGTTACACTTGTAGAAACTTTTGAAGAAACCATTAAAGTCGAAAAAATTCTTTAGCATATGAACCAGAAAAAAGTGGGAAAACTGACACTTTTCCTCAGAAAAAAATAGAAAGGTTGAGTCTAGATAATGATAAATATTTTGATGTTGAACAACTTCAAAATTCAATTACAGCTTTAACGAGTAAATTTTTTGGGTTAAAAAATAATTCAGAATCATCTTCTTCAAGGGGATATTTTAGAAATCAGTTTAGGAAAAATACTGCTAATAATCCAAATCCTCCTCCGTATGTAGCAGTTTATGAGGAAATATTTAATACTATTCGGGAAGTATTAGCTATACTTGATTGAGTCTTCTTCAATTTAAACAATTTTTTATCAAGAAGAATAAGAAAACTCTGAGAATGAGGATGAGTCACAAGAACCACAACAATTAGTTGGCCACTTTTGGGACAGTTTCATAAAATATGTTGAAAGTAACTCTCGTCATGTAGGTCAGCATGCTTATAACACACGAAGAAAAACTTCGATAGGTTCAGCTGGAGCTTCGAGTTCAAATCCTGCAAAAGGAAATAATACTCCCTAGCCTATTAAACAATCTATTCAAAATCTACCAAAGTTAGATTTTCAATACGATATAATTGAATATTTGAAGAAAGTACATGCAAACATCAGTATGTATGATTTATTGTAGATTTATCCAATGCCTAATGGTCCTATTATTACTCCTGTAATGATTTCAACCATTCTCGATAATAAAAATAATGCATCTTGTTATCTCCCTATATAAATTTATTTTGATAATATGAAGAATTCGAGTCATGTCATGAAAGATTTGAAGATGACTAACAAATTGAAGGTCTCTGTTTGTACTATGGTTGAAGAAATTGAAATTTTTAGCTTTCGGTGGCTTAGGCAGGGTTATTAATAGCTCATTAGCCATTGAAAGGCTTTGTTTCAACAGCTAACAGTTTAACGCAGGATAAAAGTAAACCACCGAAAGCGGGCCCTAGCGAGTAAATGGTAAAAACACTTTTGGTGGCTTAGGCGAGACTTCAGACGACTCATTAGCCACTGACAAGTGTTGCTTTCGGCAGCTTAGTGAACAGTCGAAGAAGGGTTTTAACCGTTGAAAGTGAACAGAAAGTGACATTGGTAAAGGCACTTTTGGTGGCTTAGGCAAGAGTTCAGACATCTCATTAGCCACCAAAGAGTGTTTCTTTCGGCATATTAGTAAAAATTTCCAGAAGGGCGTTAAACACTGAAAGCAGGCAAAAAGGCATTGGGGAAAAACCACTTTCGGTGGCTTAGGCAAAAGGTCTAACATTTCATTAGCCACTGAAAGGACGGTTTTTTGGCGATTAAAAGGGATTTTCGAAGATACCACTATCCGCCAAAAGCTGAGTTTCACCGCGGCATGGGGTAAATGGTTTTAGTGGCTTAGGTGAAAGGAATATCATTTCATTAGCCACCGAAATCCATCTTTTCACCAGCTTGCAGAAAAATTCCCGAGGACTATTAACCACCGAAAAGGAAAAAGAGAGAAACAGTTATAAATTGGTCAAATCAAATCCTGTTAGCAAGATAACAACCTGTAAAGGGCATGATAAACCACCAAAAGGACATAAGGCTACGTAATTGCGTGAGGGGTAATGAGGTCATTATTTGAAACTGATAATGACTGATGTGATGAAACCCTCCTTCTCCTTCCATCTGTCCACCAAACTGCAAAAACGCCAAATGAGTGTCCAGGGCTGATGTTAACATAATTGCTGGGCAGGGGTCTCGAAAAGATCAAACAAGATCCATCACCCTCTGACCTCAACATCCATCATGCAGGATAAATCCCTCATAATCAGTGCAAAATCTTCAATACACCCCACCCTCGAATTAAGCATTTCTCTCCACCAGAAAGCCATCTTCGAGAAGCATCCTACTAAAACACTGTCACACAGAACTTAAACTTATTTTTGTAGGTACCCAGGAGTGGCATTCAGCAAGATGAAGAAGGGAGGACCTCCTCTCAGGAAGGAGTTGGGAGATATCAGCTATTTGGAGGCACATCCAGAGGTTTATAATTTTTTCTAGGATGTTTCCTGCAATAGGTTTTGTGAGAAGATACAAGGTTCACATCAGCAGGTGGATGAGGCTTTTTCTCTCTCATTTGATGGTTCCAAGGTAGTCATTGGCAAAGAGGAATTCCACATATATGAAACCCTAATTACCGAAGTGATTGAACTGCCTAGCACATGAGATAAGTGGTTTAAGACTACCATACCAAAGGATGTAGAGCTCAGGACTTACCTAAATCCCGAGCATAGAGGAGTGGTGTGGAAGAAGAGTGTGCCATCATCCTGGTTAGAAGAGAGGTGGAAAAACTACTGAAGGCCATTGTGGTCTACATAACATGTGAAGGAAGATATAACAGAGCCATGATCTACCATTTTAAATTGATGAACCACTTCACAGGTAAAAGCCCACTGAATTTTCCCTTTTACTTACACAAGAGTTTGAGAAAAATGGCACACTAGGTGAAGGCCCATCCAACCAAGATTGCTGGTAGACTGTCTCATCATGGCCTTATCCAACTTCTGGTCCAAGAATTGCTAAAGAGGAGGAATATGGCATGGTCTTATTTCTTATTTTGGAATGGATTTGAAACAAGCCTTTAGCCAGAAGAAAAGGGGAAGTCTCCAGCTAAAAAGTCCAGCACACCAAGAAGTCGAAAAAGGAAGAGAAGGGCTATATCCCCAGTAGCAGCAGAACAACCTCCTTCCTCTTCCAAAGCTGACAAGGTCAAAAGAAGCTTGGATTTTAGGGAGAAGGCCCAGGAATTTACAACACATAGTGAGAACATCTTGAACCTGCCCTACTTAGATTCAGAAGAGGAACAAGAAGAAGGTGTAGACCTAGATTTGCAGGTTGTAGAAGAGATTCAAGAGCTACCATCCCCTACACCAAAAGAGCAAGAGGAACCAATAGAGAAGGCTTCCTCCAGCAAGCCCAAAAATCAACAGATAAATCAATTGCTGAGGCAAGTGTATGAGATGGATATTTTGGAAAGAGAGATAAAGAAAAATAATGTTGCATTGACTAGTAGGAACAAGATGCCACATAAGTCTTACCTAGAGCAGAGAGAAAGGTATATTTTCCTAAAGAGACTGAATAAAAGGTACCTAAAAGACAACACATGATTGTATAGGATGATTAGGCTTCAGATACTGCAGCTAAAGGAGGCCAAGCAAAACCATAGCACCCACATAATGTTGGAAACCCTAGGTGAAGCTGCAGTAAGCATTCAGCCTCCAGAATCTAGCCAGGCTGTTGTTAACCTTCCTAACAAAGAGCCTGCTAAATGAGAAAGACAAGCAGACAAACTTGACAGAACAGTTTTGGAGGTGGCCTAAGGATTTTTGAAGAACAAGGCTTTCGCTGGGTTAGGAGGACGCTAAGGTAGTTCATTAGCCACTAAAAGCCCCACTTTCAGCATCTAATGGTTTCAATATTTTGGCCTCTTAACCACCGAAAGCAGACAGAGGCATAAATATTAAGTTTTTACATGCAGGACCAGTTTTGGGCGAACATGGATGGCTCAGGGACAAAGTATAAACATGAAATACGCTGAAGAAAAAATAATGGAAGGTATGCTTCAGTTTTGCTATGACATAAAGGGAGAAAGGGACACCAACACTTAGCTATCAAAGTGAAACAATAACTTAACCAGTAGAGGACCAGTGGTAGTGATTTCCAGAAGTTACTTTAGTTATCAGAAGGTTCATATAGTGAACAAATTCTACAATTAGTTAGACTAGTAGTTAATTAGGGGTTTTAAACCTAATTTTGCAAAAAAACAATTATTTTGTTTATTTTTGTTAAATCAGATCCAAGTTTTCAGGATATGAGTATTTTTGTAAAGGCTATAAAGCATAAGAATTATTTTGTTGAAATGGTTCGACTTTGGGGACTTGTAGACCATTTCTATTGTCAAGCTTCTCATTTTGCTCATGACCTAATATAAGATATTTTGTTATCATCTGTTCAGATTTCATTTCTGTCTTTTCTGTGCTTACGCTTGAATGTGTTATTCAAGTTATATTCAAGTTAATCAATGTCTAATAGTTGTCACCCTATTGGCATGTTGATGTGATTTGAATTATAAGTGCTCTCCTTTTCATGATTTAGCCATTTATATGTATCTGTTTTATGTATGAATCTGCCAACATGATGAGTTCTCCATCCCTACACCATATTGTCAACCTCTAAACAGTGGTAATTAGAAGCCTTATACCTGATTGAGTTTCATGCATGTCTTGAGAGTGGAAGGTCATATAGGTCACCTGACTTGATCCATTTTATAAAACCCCAAAAAAATTGTAAGTTACCAGGAATCCTCGAGATGCAACCTAGAGGAGTTTCCTGGAGTGATAATAAATTGGCGCTATTGTCGGGGAGAGAAGACTGAAGCTCAGCTTCCTTGGGAGACGACATAGATCTTTTCTTTGATGATAGACAAATCTTGGACACTATTTTGGTTGTAATCATCTATCTGGAGACTCCATTGAAATAATGTGGCTTCAAGAAGACCAAGTACTAGAGAAAACCGTCAAGGGCCACCAACAACACTGGTTTCAGATCCAGAAGAAATTATGAGAAGAGCTAGGGCTTCACTAAGGCAAACTAGCAGTGCTGTAAAGGAAGCTACATCAGGTATTTCAAGAAATATTTCTGCTATTATTTCTTCTACTGAAACACTTAATTCTCAGGAATTTATAAATACATCAGAAAAATCTAGGGTTTGGGCATCTTCAAGCACTGTTGCTTGTGAAGATCCAATCCCTGGTGACTCCACTGGGATAAGTTTACCACCACCTTCTCAGCTACTACCTACATTAGTACTACCTTCCTCCACCCTTTCCATACCCATTTCCAATATGGTTTCCCCTCAATTGACCAAAATGGAAAGGATCCCGGTAGCTATGTATGCCCCCCTAAATTTGTCTAACCCTCTCTCGGCCATGCCCACTGGAGACTACCTCAAGTACATGCCTAAGTTCATAGGAGAGGGAGATTTCACAGCTGAAGAACATCTAGAGGAATTTTAGAGTTATGTTGAGAACATTAATATAGAACAAGAATATGTGTGGACTAGGGTTTTTGTGCAAAGCCTAGATGGTCAGGCTAGGAAATGGTTCGAAGAACTTCATGCTGGATCAGTAGCAGGCATTGAAGCCCAAGATGACATCTTTCTAAAACATTGGGGAGAGAGGAGAGACCACATCTATTATATCACAGAGTTTAGTAACTTGAAAAGAGAGAATGGAGTCTGTCTCCAACTTCACCAAGAGGTTCAACAATATGTACAACAAGATCCCCACTGAAATAAATCCCACTAATACCTCAACAAGGATAACTTATGAAAATTCCTTTGACTCATATTTCTACCTACTTCTCAAAGAAAGGAGGTCTGCCTCCTTATCACTCATGCAGGATGCTTCCCTAGAGGTAGAATCTAACATTGTGGCATCTCAGAAGGTCAAAGGAAAGATAGATAGGAAGAAGTAGCCAACAGACCCTATTGGTGCTTCTTCATCAGAGAACAAGATTAAAAAAATGACCAAACTGTTAGATAACATGACTGCCGAAATGTCTAAGCTAAAGGACAGAGGACAGATACTTGTGAGGGGTAAAGGGCCAAGTGATTTTGTTCATCAAAACCCTAATTTTGTCCCTTATGGAAGAGGAAACCTCCCAGTTCAGATCCTTAGAAGGGAAATGAATCAAGGGGAATATCAAAGAATTAGAGCTCCATTTTATAATGTTGTACTAGAAGAAGAGCAAGAGTTCATTGAGGAAGAAGGAGAGGCTGAAGAACACATCCACTGCATGGAAGATGAGGTTGACTATTCTTTTCTGAAATATGCAGAATATGAGGAAGCCCTAATTGATGATCAGATTAGTGAAGAAAAAGTATATCAGGATAATGGTAAAGGGAGGCATAATCTAAGGTACAGGTTGGTTTCTCCTCTTAAGAAGAATGTTGTTCCTATCAAATAGCATGTTGCACTAGCTAAAAAGGCTGTTGTTTTACCAAAGAAAATGGCTGTCATTTCTAAACCGTTGCAAAAACTAGCACCTTCATCAAGTCCTGACCATGTCCAACTCAAAGCTCCAGTACAGGAGGTAAGGTTTCTTGATAGACTACATTATTCTTTCAACCTTGAGTTAGATATTCAGAAATTGAAGATCCATTTCCCTTTAATTGAGCTAATGAAAAATGATGCATTCAAATCTTCCATACTAAATTCTCTTCATGCCCTATGATCGAAGACCTAAAGGATTCATTCCCACCTTTCTACATATCCTTGAATATACATAATAAAGTCCTTCACAACTGTCTACTAGACTCATGAGCTTCCCATAACCTAATGCCAAAATATGTGATGGATGAGCTTAGTATCAACATTACAAATCCCTACCATGATTTGTTCTCCTTTGACTCCAAAAAGGTCAAGTTCCCGGGCCTCATCAAAGACCTTGTTGTAAACCTATCTCAGCTACCTTCGAAAAGCATCATGATGGACATTGTAGTGGCTGATATCCCTCCCAAATTTTGTCTCTCGCTGTCTCGATCATGGAGTAAAAGGATAGGGGGCACCCTTCAAATGGACCTTACAGACGCCACAATCCCCATGTTTGGAGGGGATACCAAGAGGCTTTACAGAGAAAATCAGCTTGCCTACATCATAAGAAATGAAAGGAATTTAGTGAATCACCCCATCTATGCAGTAGACACTAATTTTGGATCATGCATTCAATAAATAAATGATTCTCAGCAAACATCAATCCAGCTTACCAAGCCCACCTGTTAGCATCCCGGAGAAGTGACCACAACAGTCTAAAACATGTATTTTGATGGGGCTAGCACTCAAAGCTCAATAGGTGCGAGTGTAGTATTGATCTCTCCATCCAAGGAAAATATTCATCTGTCTTATAAGATTGATTTTAAAACCACTAACAATATAGCAGAATATGAAGCCTTGATGTTAGGAGTTAAAGCTGCCAAGGAGATGGGGATCATGCACATGAGAATTTTGGGAGATGCAGACCTTATTGTACATCAGGTCAACAACACTTTTTAGGAAAAAAATGTCAGACTAAAGGTCTACAAGGATGAGGTATGGAAACTTAGATACTCCTTTATGTTTTTTGAACTGTCATATATACCTAGGGCTTTGAATCACCTGGATGATTCCCTGGCTATCTCTTCAAGTCTGTTTGTTCCTCCTTTACCTCCTAAGCTCAGCTATGATGTTTAGGTCAAGTACAGACGTTCCCTTCCAGATAATGTCAAATTTTGGAAGGTGTTTGAGAATGATGATGAGCTTAGTAAATTCCTTCAGCTAGTAGATGAATTCTCTCATATACATATATATCAAGAAAACCTAAACATGGAGGAATCCCAACAACTCAAGTTGAAAGATAAAGTAGCTGATCAGGATATTGTCAAATTACCCAGTAATTATATACCTCGGGGTCTAGTACCTTTGGAAGAGCTTTTTTATCATAATGACATCCCTTTCAATCCTACCAAAAAGGAGCAATACCCTGCTGTCCAAGAGAAAAACATAGGTAGCCAAAGCCATCCAAAACTCCTAAATCTGTCCACTAAGTTGACTGCTGATTAGAGGTCCAAATTTTGTAGCCTAATAAAATAATTTACTGATATCTTTTCCTAGGAGTACAGTGACCTGAAATTCTATGACACCAATATCATCCAGCACATGATTCCTTTGGAGAAGGACACCATCCCTTTGAAATAGAAGCTGAGATCCATCGGTCCTCTCCTACTACCTGTAATTGAAAAAGAAATACATAAGCTCTTCAAATCCAAAATCATAATTCCCCTCAGGTATTCCAAGTGGATTGCAAACCTAGTGGTAGTAAGGAAGAAAAATGTGGAAATCAGGTTGTGTGTGGATTTTAGAAACCTAAACAAATGTTCCAAAAAAGACAACTATCCACTACCCAAGATGGAACACCTCTTACAAAGAGTCTCAGGGGCTAGTGTCATGTCATTTCTGGATGGCTTTACCGGATACGACCAAGTTGCTGTGCACCCTGATGACCAAGAGAAGAATGCCTTTACCACCCCCTGTCACTTTCATGTATGCTAAAATTCCATTTGGGCTGATGAATGCTGGAGCTACTTTTCAGAGAGCCATGGACCTATCTTTTGTAGGGTTGAAAGATAAATTTGTGCTTATATACTTGGATGACCTAACTGTTTACTCTCACATCCATTATGATCATTTGCAGCACTTGAGGAGGGTATTTCTGAAGTGCAGGAGGTTTGGAATATCACTCAACCCTAAGAAGTCCCAATTTTCACTCAGTGAGGCGAAAATTCTAGGTCACATAGTCTTAGCTAAAGGTGTAAATATTGATCCGATAAGGGTAGAAGCAATCCAGAATCTATCCATACCGAGGTCAAAAAGGGATAGTCAGTCCTTTTTGGGTAAGATAAACTTTGTCAGGAGGTTCATCCGTAATTTCTCTAAGCTAGTAAAGCACATAACAGCCATGCTGAAAAAGGATGCAGAAATAAAATGGACTGACTAGGCAAGAAGCTCTTTCGAAGACATTAAGAAGGCTATCATGGAAGCCCGGACCCTGATTAGTCCGGACTATACCAAGAGTTTTTATATCTTCTCCTTTGCATCCTATGACACAGTGACAGT
The DNA here is from genome assembly GCA_001517045.1 of Pseudotsuga menziesii. Taxonomy (NCBI): domain Eukaryota; kingdom Viridiplantae; phylum Streptophyta; class Pinopsida; order Pinales; family Pinaceae; genus Pseudotsuga; species Pseudotsuga menziesii. Next base: position 151,417 of record LPNX010416967.1, read on the forward strand.
GGTGCTATTACAAAAAGATGATGAGGGTCTTGATCATCCTATTGCATTCTTCAGCAAAACCTTGAGAGATGCTGAGCTGAAGTATGATCCAATTGAGAAACATTCTTATGCTCTCATAAATTCATTGAAGACCTTCGGGATTTATATTCTCCATGCAAAATGTCTTGCCTATGTCCCTTTAGCTACCGTGAAGGAAGTTTTGAATCAGACTGACATTAATGGAAAGAGAGCTAAGTGGATTTCCAAGCTCATTGAGTTTGATATAGAGGTGAATCCCACTAAGCTAGTAAAGGGACTAGGCTTGGCCAAACTCATGGTTGAAGAAAACTATGAACTAATGGGGATAAACTTCACTTCTGTCAATTCAACAAAATTACAAACTGTAGTAGCAGCAGAAGGAATTCAGGATCAGAATGGAATTCAATTAGTGGCTGAAAACTTGTCTTCATGTGAGTGGTACTCAGGTATTATTTATTTTCTATAGAAATTAGAAGTGCCTCCTGGTCTTACTTCTAATCAAGCTTGAGCTCTTAAACTAAAGTCTGTTAAATTCTGCATAGTTAATAAACTGCTATACTGGAAAGATTTGTCTGGAATTTTGTTGAGATGTCTAGATAAAGAAGAATCAGATCATGTCATGCATCACTTTCATTCCAACACATGTGGGGGCCATCATTATTGGAATACCACAGCCCACAATATCCCGAGGGCAGGGTACTATTGGCCAGTCCTTTTTGCTGATGTATGTACTTTTGTAAGGGCCTGTGACCAGTGCCAAATATTTATAGGGAAGTAGCAACTCAAATCCTTGCCCCTTAGGCCTATTTTAGTGAGTGGGCCTTTCCAACAACGGGGTCTGGATTTCATAGGTGAAATAAATCCATATTCCAGTGGGCAACACAAATGGATCCTAGTAGCCACAGACTACTTTACCAAATGGATAGAGGCAGTACCCACTAGGAATGCCACTCATCAGGTCATCATGAAGTTTTTATATGATAATATCTTTAGCAGGTTTGGTTGCCCAGTAAGGTTAATTAGTGACTAATAATGCACCAGCTTTCAAATTCGGGGCATTGGTGAAGATGTGTGAGTCAATGGGAATTCAGCTGGTGCATTCCACATCCTATTGTCCTCAAGGAAATGGCCTGGCTGAGTCATCCAACAAAATCCTAGTCAGGATCATTAGAAAACTATTGGAGACAAATCAGAAAAGCTAGGATTATAAGCTTAAGTTTGCTTTATGGGCTGATAGGGTAACAGACAAAAGATCTATCAGGACTTCTCCATTCAAATTAGTTTATGGTACTGAGGCCATTTTTCCTATTCAGCTCATTCTTCTAGTGGAAAAATTCTTTCAAGAAGAGGAAGATGAACCAAATGATATGGTGAGGAGGATGATGGATTTGGTGGATTTGCAGCAAGTCAGGAAACAAGTGCTAGAAAAATCAGAAGCCCCTTACTAGAGGATAAAGGCCATGTTTGACAAAAGAGAAAAAGTAGACAACTTTCAGGTTAGATATCGGGTCCTCAAGTGGGATGCTGTCAGACAGGACAAGGGAAAACATGGAAAGTTTGACTCTTTGTGGATTGGCCCTTTTGTGATAGCTCAGGTATAGAATAATAACACCTTCAAATTGCAGAATCTGGAAGGGGAAGAGGTGTTTGATGGCCCAGTGAATGGGATTTTTCTAAAGATTTACTTTATTTGAGGCTCAGAGGCCTTGTTATTGTAAATTAGTAGTTAGTAGGTTGTTTTTGCTCACAGAATAAACTCCATGCCCAATAAATAAATTTATTTTGATAGTATGAAGAATTCGAGTCATGTCATGAAAGATTTGAAGATGACTAACAAATTGAAGGTCTCTATTTGTACTATGGTTGAAGAAATTGAAATTTTTATCTTTTGGTGGCTTAGGCGGGGTTCTTAATAGCTCATTAGCCATCGAAAGGCTTTGTTTCGGCAGCTAACAGTTTAACGTAGGATAAAAGTGAACCACCAAAAGCGGGCATGAGCGAGTAAATGGAAAAACACTTTCGGTGGCTTAGGCGAGACTTCAAACAACTCATTAGCCACCGAAAAGTGTTGCTTTCGGCAACTTAGTGAACAGTCCAAGAAGGGTTTTAACCACCAAAAGTGGATAGAAAGCGACATTGGTAAAGGCACTTTTGGTGGCTTAGGAGAGACTTCAGACATCTCATCAGCCATCGAAAAGTGTTGCTTTCGGCAGCTTAGTAAAAATTTCTAGAAGGGCGTTAAACGCCGAAAGCAGGAAAAAAGGAATTGGGGAAAAAGCGCTTTTGGTGGCATAGGTGAAAGCTATGACATTTCATTAGCCACTGAAAGAATGAGTTTTCGATGGTTAAAAGGGATTTTCGAGGATACCACTATCCGTCGAAAGATGAGTTTCACCACGACATGGGGTAAACGGTTTTGGTGGCTTAGGCGAAAGGGATATCATTTCATCAGCCACTAAAAGCCATATTTCAGCGGCTTGCAGACAAATTCCTGAGGACTGTTAACCACCGAAAAGGAAAAAGAGAGAAACGGTTAGAAATCAGTCAAATCAAACCCCGTCAGCAAGATAACGATCAGTAAAGGGCATGATAAACCACCGAAAGGACATAAGGCTACGTAACTGCATGAGGAAATGAGTAATGAGGTCATTATTTGAAACTTATAATGATTGATGTGATGAAACCCTCTTTCTCCTTCCATCTATCCACCAAACTGTAGAAACACCAAATGAGTGTCTAGGGCTGATGTTAACATAATTGCTGGGTAGGGGTCTCGAAAACATCAAACAAGAGCCACCACCCTCTGACCTCAACATCCATCATGTAGGATAAAGCCCTCATAATCAGTGCCAAATCTTCAGTACACCCCACCCTCAAATTTAGCATTTCTCTCCACCAGAAATCCATCTCTGAGAAGCAAGCTGCTAAAACAATGTCATACAGAACTTAAACTTATTTTTGTAGGTATCCAGGAGTGGAATTCAGCAAGATGAAGAAGGGAGGACCTGCTCTCAGGAAGGAGTTGGGAGATATCAGCTATTTGGAGGCACATCTAGAGGTCTGTAAATTTTTCTAGGATGCTGGCTGCTATTGGTTTTGTGAGAAGATACAAGGTTCACATCAGCAGGTGGCTGAGGAATTTTCTCTCTCATTTGATGGTTCCAAGGAAGTCATCATGGCAAAGAGGAATTCCACATAGATGAAATCATAATTACCGAAGTGACTGAACTACCTAGAACAGGAGAGAAGTGGTTTAAGACTACCATACCAAAGGATGTAGAGTTCAGGTCTTACATAAAGCCTGAGCATAGAGGAATGGTGTGGAAGAAGAGTATGCCATCCTCCTAGTTAGAAGAGAGGTGCCAGCAACTGCTGAAGGACATTGTGGTCTACATAACATGTGAAGGAATATATAATAGAGCCATGATCTACCATTTTAAATTGATAAACCACTTCACAGGTAAAATCACACTGAATTTGCCTTTTTACTTACACAAGAGTTTGGAAAAAATGGCACACCAGGTGAAGGCCCAGCCAACCAAGATTGCTGGTATATTGTCTCATCATGGCCTTATCCAACTTATGGTCCAAGAATTTCTAAAGATGAGGAATATCACATGGCCTTATTTCTTATTTTGGAATGGATTTGAAACAGGCCTTCAGCCAGAAGAAAAGGGGAAGTCTCCAGCTAAAAATTCCAGCACACCAAGAAGTGGGAAAAGGAAGAGAAGGGCTATATCCCCAGCAGTAGCAAAAGAACCTCCTTCCTCTTCCAAAGCTAAGAAGGTCAAAAGAAACTTGGATTTTAGTGAGAAGGCCCAGGAAGTTACAACACACAGTGAGAACATCTTGAACCTGCCCTACTCAGATTCAAAAGAGGAACAAGAAGAAGGTGCAGACCTAGCTTTGCAGGTTGTAGAAGATATTCAAGAGCTACCATACCCTACACCAAGAGAGCAAGAAAAACCAGCAGAGAAGGATTCCTCCAGCAATCCCAAAACTCAAAAGATAAATCAATTAATGAGGCAAGTGTATGAGATGGAGATTTTGGAAAGAGAGATAAATCAAAATAATGATGTATGAACAGTAGGAACAAGCTGTTGCATAAAGGCTTACCTAAAGCAGAGAGAAAGGTATATTTTCCTAAAGAGACTGAATAAAAGGTACCTGAAAGACAACATAAGATTGTATAGGATGATTAGGCTTCAGAGATTACAGCTAAAGGAGGCCAAGCAAAACCCTAGCACCCACCTAACGTTGGAAACCCTAGATGAAGCTGTAGTAAGATTTCAACCTCCAGAATCAAGCCAAACTATTATTTACCTTCCTAACACAAATCTTGCTGAATGAGAAAGATAAGCAGACAAACTTGACAGAATAGTTTTGGAGGTGGCCTAAGGATTTTTGAAGAACGGGGATTTCTATGGCTTAGGAAGATGTTGAGGCAGTTCATTAGCCACCGAAAGCCCTGCTTTTGGCAGCTAATATTTCTGATATTTTGGCCTGTTAACCACCGAAAGCAGACAGAGGCATAATATTAATTTTTGACATGCATGACCAGTTTTGGGCGAACATGGATGGCTCAGGGACAAAGTATAAACATGAAAGACGCTGAAGAAAAAATCATGGAAGGTATGCTTTAGTTTTGCTATGACATAAAGGGAGAAAGGGCCACCAACACTTAGCTATCAAAGTGAAATAGTGACTTAACCAGCAGAGGACCAGTGACAGTGATTTCTAGCAGTTACTTTAGTCATTAGAAGGTTCATATAGTGAACGAATTCTATAGTTAGTTAGACTAGGAGTTAACTAGGGGTTTTAAACCTAATTTTGCAAAAAAACAATTATTTTGTTTATTTTTGTTAAATTAGATCCAAGTTTTTTAGGATCTGAGTATTTTTGTAAAGTCTATAAAGCCTAAGACTTATTTTATTGAAAGGTTTCGACATTGGGGACTTGTATACCATTGCTATTGTCAAGCTTTTCATTTTGCTCATGACCTAATATAATTTCTTTTGTTATCATCTGTTCAGCTTTCATTTCTGTCTTTTCTGTGCTTATGCTTGAATGTGTTATTCAAGTTATATTCAAGTTAATTAATGTCTGATAGCTATCACCCTATTGGCATGTTGATGTGATTTGAATTATAAGTGTTTTCCTTGTCACGATTTAGCCATTTATATGTATCTGTTTTATGTATGAATTTGCCAGCATGATGAGTTCTCCATCCCTGCACCATATTGTCAACCTCTAAACAGTGGTAATTAGAAGCCTTGTACCTGATTGAGTTTCATGCATGTATTGAGAGTGGAAGTTCATATAGGTCACATGACTTGATCCATTTTAGAAAACCCAAAAAACATTGTAAGTTACGAAGCATCCTTGAGCTGCAACCTAGAGGAGTTTCTTGTAGTGATTACACAGCTGCTAATAATAATTCAAACAATGATTCGATTCCAAAGGGTAAAGGAAAAGTGGAAGCTGATAAGACCTCATTGATAGGAAAAATTTCAAAGTATACAACTCCTCCATTTCTTCTCACATTTGAATTTTTTTAACAGAAATGTTCATAATTGTATGGTCGATTCTGTATCATCCTCCAATGTGATTCCTTTATCGGTATGTAGAAGGTTGAATGCAAAATTTACCCCATGTGAAACACAAATTACACAGTTAGACCTCTCTAATGTTAAGGTGTTAGGAGAAATAAAGGATGTTTTAATCAAGCTTGCTAGTAATCCATCAATTTATCATATTATAGATATCGTGGTTGCTGACATTCCTGATGCACATGGATTATTTTTAAGCAGAGATCGGTCTCAAGGTCTAGATGGTTTCTTTGCAATAGATTAGTCAATGTTATGGTTTCCCAAAAATGGTAAGTCCATTTAGATTACGATAAATAGAGAAAGATATTTAAGACATACCGTGACATAACTACATGATCCTAATGAACCAGTTCTTTTCTCTAATTCAATTATGGGTAATTTTATGTATGAGCTTGACTCTGGGAATTTCAAAGATGAAAATTCTCTTTTTTCTGATAAAAAACAACAATCAAAAATTTTGAATGTAGTTCGTATTCAGTGTGATTCTTTATCTAAAAATGTTGTAGATAATGTAGATAATCATGATCATGTACAAATTATAGAAAGTAAAGTAATTGCAGATAATTCAACTTGGACTTTATATTTTGATGGATCAACATCCAAAGAGGGAGCTGGAGTTGGTTGCCTTTTAATTGATCCTAAAGGAAATAAAATTTGTATATCATGTAGATTAGAATTTGATTGTACAAACAACATTGTATAGTATGAAGCTTTAATTAAAGGTTTGAAGAAGGAAATAGATTTAGACATCAAAGTGTTGGTCGCCTACGGTGATTCATAAATTATGATCTGACAGGTACGTAATTCAATTCACTGTATTTCAGAACATCTGCAAAATTACCAACAAGAGGTATGGAATCTTATTTCTTATTTTGAAGCATTTAATATTAATTCCATTCCTAGGTTTAAAAACCAAGAAGCAGATATGTTAGCAAATATAGCTTCTAAATTAATTCCATCTGAAAATATTTCACCTAACTTCTCTTCACTCGAATTAATTTTTAGGCCATCTATTCCTGGTAATATTGTTAAGTGATGTATTTTTGATGATGATGTTCAGATATTCAATTTCTTAACAAATGAGGATACCTTCAAGGATGCAGAAATTGATGAAATCACTCATGACAAAAACTTATGCGATTTTACAGTAATACATGATCATTGTTCGGTAGAAAAGGCTCTAGACGAGGTAAAATCTATTCCTAGTTCTGTTGTAAGATTATAAAAGTTTTATGATATTCAAGATAAATTCAAGACTGGCCCAAATTGTAAAACTAATAGTTCATGTTTATCATATGAAACCGCAAATCTAGGGACATAAGATAATATTCAAAGAGTCAACTTAGGAACACAATGCACTCCTTTAGAAAAATCAACATTTATTAAATTGTTTAGAGAATATAAAGATGTGTTTGTATGGGAATACGACGATCTCAATCATTTTCATTAGAGAGAATTTGAAGTAAAAAATGGGCCTCCTAAGAGATGTACTACAAAAATATGAGATATATTAAAATATTATAAGTTAGGGGTTTTATGGGGTAGGTATATATGACAACTCACCTCCTACGCTACTTTTTATACACAATATAAATAACCATGGTTGAGTTACTTTTCTACATTGACTATAAATAAAATTAATAAAATAACTCTACAATGATGTGACTAAGATTCATTGTAAATTCCTAAAAACTTATTGTCCTTTAACATTTATTTGTCTTGAACTTGTAAATGAAATTAAACAAAAAAATATATTTAAGAGTTATTTTTTTAATTCATGTTGACTTTCTATATTTAGTACATTCCTCATCAATTTAATTTTAATGTGATTTAATTACTATTTATTTACATGTAAAATTTTAACAATATTATTATAATATTTATTGCATTATTAGAATAAATTAATATCAAAATCATAATTTTTTTGAGATATTCATTTTATTGTAAATGAATGTTATAGTTAAATCTCTTATAGTAAATAATATAAGACTTAATTTATTCTTAAATAAATTATTAAAAGAATATTTATACATTATAAAAATATGTCATATTAGTATATAAGATTTTAATATATGTTGTTTTTAACAATAAAAAAGTTATGTATATTGTTTTTTAGCAATAAAAAAGTTGCTAGTAAATAATATATCTTATTTACTGAATAAGTCAACAATGGTGTATAAATTATTTTAATTTATTAGTTGATTTTAATGTATATTAATTTTTAGCAATAAAAAAGTTGTGAATAAATAATATATCGTATTAACTTAATAAGTGAATGGTGGTGCATAAATTCTTTTAATTTATTAGTTAAAGCATAAATTATTTTAATATTTTTTTATAGATGAAAATAAATTATTAAAATTTTTTTATACATTTTGAAAATATTTTTATAATATAAATATTTATTTAAGAAAAGTATTTCCACTCCTTGCAACTAAAAAAATTATAAATACAAAATATACATGTAAAAAATCAATGTTACTAATTTGTTAGAAAAATGCGTCATAATAGAGTTTTACACATTATGTTATAATTTCAAATTAAATATAAATGGCTTAATTAATTTTATTAATCATTAAAATTTTAAAATATTTTTATTATTAAAACTAATATGATAACATTTATTATAATTATTATCATAATGACATTATTATTAATTAATATTTAACAAGTTATAACAACATAATTTGCATATTATTCTATAAAATTATCTATTAAAAAATTATAATAATTTTTTTTTCAAAAAAAAAATCATAATAAAGTTATAATTGCGCCGAGAGGCGCTCTACAGCCCAGTATGGGGGAGATCTTGTAATGTGATGTAACGTTTGTAACATGTCGGCAAAAAAAATAGTGATAGTGAATATTATGGGAAATAAATTTTCTAATAGGCCAAAATAAAACAATCTAATATGGGGGAGATGTTGTAATCTTTCTACCTAACAAAACAATAAAAAAAGTAAAAATTTAATTATCCGTAAAAAAATGTGGGTCAAGAAAAAAACACAAAATTGAATTATCCACAAAAAAATGTTGGCCTTGCATATGGTTTTAAAACCATGTGTTGGGAAATGATGCAATGTTCGTTCCTAACAAAATTAAAAATAATAAAAAATATTATATATTGGCCATAAATAATATTAAATATTAATAATAAAAATATTATATGTGGACCTTAAATAAAAAGATGTTTCTTTTGGTTTGAATCAAATCAATGGATACCTAAGAAGAGGTTTGCACCCCAGATATTTGACCCATCTCGACACTTGATAGAGTCTAGGATTTGGATCTACGCTGGTCATATAAACATTTATCATATCAAAATGTTGTCTTATACATTCAAACATGATATCAATGAATGCTTATGATTCTCTCTCTCTCTCTCTCTCTCTCTCTCTCTATATATATATATATATAACTCATCCATAATTAACATACATTTTTCATATTAATGTTATTCATGAATTTAATTTATTTTAAAAGTACAATATTATATATATATATATATATATATATTCGTTTGACATTATGATATTAAATAAAATTGAGTGAATATATAATTTAAAATTAAAAAACATGAAAATGACAATATATTATTTTATAAAAAAATGTGAAAATACATTTTTATGAATTATGAGTACTTTACTTCAAAATGACAATAATGTTATTTTATGAGAAAGTGAATTGTGAGTACTTTACTTTATAACTAAAAGTACTTGTACCACTACCTTGGTTAACTATGGCTTTTCATCCATCATAGAAAATGTGACAAATAAGCATTCTTAACTCATGCAATGCCACCTCAACCATGTGGAATGATGTCATCTACTGGAATGTAATTGGTTGATTTTTATAGTACATTTTGGTCCTTTTGAGGCCCATTTTTTACCTCAAATTCTCTCTAATGAACCCACAAGTTATGCAACACATAATCCCAATGAAACATGCCTCAAAACCTTTCTAGAAAAAACTTAGGAAGATGCATCCAACTTTGGAACCTACGGATAAAAAAGAATTGAATAATATTTTAACGGCTAAAATCATCTTTCTTGTCGGGCATACTCAATGGGTAGCTAACTTAGTTCCAGTGACGAATAAAAATGGTGACATTTGACTATGTGTTGATTTCAAAAATCTTAATAAATCCTCAGAAAAATATAATTACCCAATTCCTCCCATGGAACAAATTTTTCAGAAAGTCTTTGGGTATGAGATTCTATCACTTCTCGATGGTTTCTCAGGATATAATCAAATCTTATTTTTTTTAGATGATCAACTTAAAAAAACATTTAGAAGCCCATGGAGAACTTATGCTTATCGTAAAATTCCCTTTGGTTTGATTAATGTCAGGGTTACCTTCCAAAGGGCGATGGATATTTCTTTTAGATGATTGATTAATCATTCGATAGTTGTATATTTAGATGATGTCACGGTATTTTCAAAACATCGAATTGATCACATCTTTCATCTCGGAAAAGTGTTTGAGCATTTTAGAAGGTATGGGGTTTCCCTGAATCCTAAAAAAACAATATTTGTTGTAACACAAGGAATTATTTTAGGTTGTGTGGTTTCGAAACATGGAATCAAGATTGATCTTGATCGAACTTATACTATATCGAAAATCACTTTCCCTTCAAGAAAAAAATCCATGCAGTCTTTCTTGGGTAAAATAAATTTTGTTAGAAGATTTGTGCCTAGTTTTTCATAAATTGTGCGCCCTTTACAAAACATGGTTAAAAAATATGTTATTTACAATTGGGGAATAAATGAAAAAGAATCATTTAAGAGAATTCTAGAAGCTATTTCTGAAGCTCCAAGTCTTTTAAGCCCGGATTTCAGTAAGGATTTTATATTGTTTACATTTGATTCAGACATATCCTATGCTACAGTCTTGACTTAGTATAATCATCAAAATTATGAAGTACAATATCCTTTATGAGTTCAAATTTTAAAGGAGATTAAATGAATTATCATGAGGTCTATAAATAGGATTTTGTTATTTTTAAGGTTGTTAAACACTTTCGTCCTTATCTTTTAAAATCTAGAACCAAAGTGATTGTTCCATTCCCTGTGGTAAGGAACTTATTAGTGCAAAAATATTTAGGAGAAAAGAGATCTTTGTGGATGACAACCCTTCAAGAATATTATTTAGAAATTAAACTTTCCACGGTGATTAAAGGACAAGGTCTCTGTAAATTTGTTGTTGAAGCTGCTCACTTACCAAATGATAATTCTGAAACGAACATTGATGAAGTCCTGCTTCAAAGGGAAATATACTTTTATCCTCCTCCTCAATATTCTTGGTATTCTGACTTAAGGACTCTTCTTGAAACAGGAACTACGCCAGATCATTTAGAACCAAGAAAAAGAAGAGAAATCAGGTTAAAATAAGTTAGTTATCATCTTATTAATAACACCCTTTTTAGAAAGAATTCAGACAATGTATTATTGCATTGCCTAGATAAAGATGAAACTGAGACAATCTTGAAAGAATTACATTCTGGTTCTGTAGGTGGCCATTTCGAAGGAGAAGCTACTACTCATAATATTATTAGAGATGGTTATTATTGGCACACTCTATTTTGAGACTCCTATATGTTTGTTAGGAAGTGTTAGGATTGTCAAACTGCTGTAGGTAGACTTAAAAAACCTGTCTTTTCGTTACAACCAATTGTGGTAGAAATAACTTTTCAACAATGGGGACTTGATATAGTAGGTCCAATTAATCTACCTTCATCTTTTCAACATAGATATATCCTCACTTCAACTGATTATTTCACCTAGTGGGTGGAAGCTGCATTTTTGCGTGTAATAAACACTAATAAGGTTATTCAATTTCTAGAGTCTTTTATCATTACTCGATTTGGTGTTCCTGATTCACTTGTCTTCGATAATGCCTCTTATTTTTCTTCAATTGAGTTAACTCAATTTTGTTTAGAAAGAGGTATAAGAATTAGGTACTCTGCAAATTATTACCCTCAAGGTAATGGTCTAGCAGAATCAACCAACAAAAACTTATTAAAGATTCTTAAGAAAACTATTGCTATACACCACTGTAATTGGAATCTAACATTATTTAATGCTCTCTAGGAAGACAGAGTAACCTCTAAATCTTCAATAGGGAATTCACCTTTCTTCCTTGTTTATGGTACAAAATCCATCTTACCCCCTAACTGTTTTTACCTTCTCTACAATTAGCTCAATCTATTCAAGATGAAAATTGTTTAGCTATGGAGAAAAGGATTAACACTTTGATAAAACTAGAAGAAGATAGAGAAAGCTCTAAACAACGCTTTATAAAACATCATCAAATTATTAAGACCTGGTTTGATCAGAACGCAATATCAAAAAGAGATTTATAGGTCGCAATATTATGATTATATATCTTATTCATGTTTATAATTAATCTACAACATGTTAATTTTTTCCTTCTTAAATTGAGTTATATAATTTTACTTTTCACTTTCCATATAAATTCTTGAATTTCCATTTAGTTTTAATAATATGATGCTAGACATAGTATTCATTAATTATTTCTTATGTTATTGTACTTTGTTTTGGTTAATAAATTGATTTCATTTTAACCTTAACAAATACAATTTAACATGATCTCTTTTAATTATGTCTAGACCTTTGTATATAAATAAAACCTAAGTTAGATGTAAATCCAATAATATGATTGTTATGTCTTTAAATAGGCCTAAAAATTATGATAGATTGTTTAAACGAAATAAAAATCAAAATGTTAAAACACTTGGTTAATCCGAGCTTGGTTGAAGGACACAAATTATGACATAAAAACACTTGTTGATTATAGTACAAATGGTTAATGACTAAATCAAATGTTCATACCACAAAGATTTCATTTCATTAATAATCCGTATGAAACGTTATTATTTCCTGTCATATCATTATGATTTTTCATTTCGATTTTGATGGAGGAGTAATCATGGTTTTACACGAGCCTGGGGTTTTTGTTTGGTTTTTAGCAAAGCCGAATGAAAGTTTCATTATGGTTGTTAAACCTTGCATACCTATCCCATCTGTATTCATGGCCCCTTTCCCTGCCTTGTCAACAGAAGAACCAATGGATGTAAAAATGACTCCCTTATCTAGATTGGAACCAGGAGGGGGCGAGTTGTTAGACATAAAGCCTGACATTTCTCAACTATTTGAAAAAATCGGCTGGGGTGTTAACACCTAAGTTGTACTTTGTGGTTTTTTATCAAGTGATCCTGGTGAACTGGACAAAGATGATTTGTTTGGACTTCAGAAGACCTTCGAAAGTGCTTATGGGAAGTGCTCGTTGTACTATATCACATGTTCATACCCCATAGGGGAGTTGTAATAAAATGTTCTAGCATGATAGTGTCTGTAAAAGACTCGGTCTCTTAGACTTTATTTGACAATCTGATCAGCCCAGGGTGTTTTTTCCCTTGGTTATTATTGGTTGTTGAATAAATGACTGATAATTTTTGAGTTTTTCACTCAATACCTCCAAATTTGGGGTGGTCGGCTTGGCAGTTAGGCCTATTGAGGTTATTAGAGTCTACATGTCAATGTATAAACATGCTAGGAATCATGGTTGAGTCATATGAACATTTCTAAGTCCCCCTAGGTTTTAATTTTTTTTTATTTTTTAAGTTTTTTTTTTTAATTTTAATTTTTTCACAAAACCTAGGCTGTTTTTAAATAGTCTAATTGGAAATTTTGGTTTTGTAATAAAAGTGGGATTGGAAATCAATTTCAGTCATGGTGGTGCTCATTTTCAAGCTCAGAGCACCATGTAAACCCATAAACCCACTTTTCCTAAGTTTTGAGTGATTTTCCCATCACTCGGGTCAGAAAACCCTAAAAATCATTGATATTCATTATTTTAATTGATAAATTAATTAAATAATGGAGAAAACCCCAAATCCTAAATCAGTGGGAATTGCTCGGATTTGACTAAAATCAGTCTCATCGGCTTGAGATTGACTTGAGCTGACCATTCCTTGACTGAAGGAGGTGATCTGGACTGAACTAGGAGTGCACCACAACATGCAATCTTTAGAATTGTGCCCTCTCTCTCTCCTCCACACGTGTGGGCCCATATGGATGAGTTTTGGTAGATGCTTCAGTTAGTAGGTTGAGGTGTCAATCCGATTAGCTCTCCGATTGACAGTTGCACTCAGTGAGACTCAGATCAGGTTCAGTTAGACACAGATCAGGCCCAGATTGACTCCACATGTAACTACAGTCTCTCTCTCCTTGGGAATTGCACCCCCCTGAGCTAGATTTCCAGTTTTTGTTATAAATAAAGCTCACTTTTCCTCTTCCAATCTAGTTAGAGATGGATTGAAGAGATATTGCTATTGTATTGTGTACTATTTTGGAATAAAGACACTTTGGAGGTAAGATCTATGGTGTAATGCTTTTCATGTGTGGATGGTGATTGTCAAGTTCTTATGAGATATAATCTATATTATTGATCTTTGCTTTTTGTTGGTTAATTGTTGGCCTTAAAGGAGAGAGATACCTCCTGTTAGGGTAAGAGATCATTCTAGTTTGATTTATGCTCTTATTGTTCACTTATTTCAGATCTGTTGGATTTGCATGTATTTTAAGTTTAATTGCATGCTTTCTAATTGTCTTTTTCCAGCAACACCTATGTTTTAACCATCTATTTGTGCAAGGATTTCTAAGTTGCAGGTGATCTCACTTGTAGAAGGGTTCGAGATAGTTTGCATGTTCCTCATATTTGGGATCATTTCAGGACATAGTCCCTCGGTATTCCACCAAAGTAGACTCCAAAGCCCAACATTCTCAGGCTTCCAACACTCTTTCTCTCTCTTCCTCCTTCTAAAAATCAAAATTTTACTTGGTTACTTTATTTACAAGATTTTATATTATTCATATCTATTATATTAAAGTAAAAACTTAACATAGATCTAATGTCTCAAGGCTCATAATCTAGATCTCATTCCTAAAAAGTTTCATAAAGCATTCTAGATCTAGTTTAGGGAAATTGTCTGTTTTGCATGGCAATTTAAAGAGAATCTGTAGTTTGCATGCATTAGATTTATGTTTTCTATTATAAAAGATAAAATATAGCAATTAGTGCACATTACATTGGCTTCCCTAAAGGAAATCCAAGACCCCAAGGAAAGCTTGCTTTCCATGGTTTTGTTTTCACCGTCTTAACTAGTTTTAACTTAGTTTTTTTTGGTTTAAAGTAGGCTGACCCAAAGGTACTTTCAAAGTGATTTTGGGAATATTTCATTCTAATAAGCTCACTGTTTTTTAGTAGGAACAACAGAAATAGGATAATCTGCTATTCGAAAGTGGATTTTGGGCCATCCTAGTCCCCCCAGGGGTCTCCCTTTTTTGCTGTAATATTTAATTTTGGAATTTTGTAAAGCCTTGGTTTCATTCCATATAAGAACCAAGAGGATTCAGATAATTTTTCTGATATTGTAACCGCTGATAATAAAAATTATTTCCGAATAGGCTCTTTCGAGCCCATTCCCCATCCCCCCTAGGGGGATTCACGTCATTTTTTCAGTTTTTTGCAATTTCTTATTTTTCTTTTCTCTATATTAGTTTCATTAATATAGAATAATATTCTTTGATTACTTTATCATATATTCCATATTACAGTATCAAAGTAACTTTAATACTTACCCCATGACTTCCCGATTGAACTGAAAGGGGAAAGAGATGCGTGGTCAGACTAATTAGAAAACATGTGGTTTGCTTCTTTTTTAATGCTTATATTTAATTTATGCAAATAATCATTCTAAAATCAACCCCCTCATTGATTCCCCGATTGAGGTCCACTTGGACCGAAAGAGGTTCCTAGAGGGTTTTCTTTCTAATCAAAACACACCGTTTAAAATTTACTAAAATTGACAAGACTCCGGTGTGTATGCTCTGGGTTTGGATTCGGTTCATCCAATCATTCAAGATGCATCAAAAGAAAAGTGAGTGACTAGATTAATTAGTTTTCACATTCCCCAATCAACCACCATCAGGTGAAAATCCAACGCCTCGATCAAACCATAAATGGTGGCAAAATACCCAAAGGAAGTGGGAACTCCTTGACAGTGACCTAGGGGTGTTGATCTCTGTTAAACCTTCATGTGTATTATGAACATAGTCTCAGAGACTCCATTCAACCCACACATTCCTTGCGAGTAGCCATGAAGTTTTATTTTTGGACTGTTCGGGTACACATGGTACTCCCAAAAGACCGAACACCTTCATAGATCAAAACATCGATGTTTATCACGTGGTTAAAACCCTCGAGAGGGAAACAGTCCATAGCCCCAGCCAAATAGCTACTTGGAGCAATTTATTATGCAAAAGAAAGAAAGTTACATGAGCTTTTCATAATCAATCAACTAGCAAAGGACCCTCTATGCTCTTTAAATAGAGATCATAGACCAATCGGGTGTTAATCCATGGATCAATGGTAGGTATGATCTAAGAGAAGTTGAACCGTTGGATCACTCTATGTCTAGAACATATCTTGAACATCGGATTAGAATATTTACAAATGCATACTAAAGAAACACACTTTTACCTAACAGATATATTACACAAGTTGATCTTAACTAACTCCTAAGTGTCTAAATATCCTAACATCCTCCCTTAAGAACAACTTGGGATAGGATTGAAGGATTTACAAAAGTGACACTATTAGGAGAAGGAAGGAGGCATTAGAGCCTACCCCCCCTTAAGGACACATTCCTGAACTCCTAACATAGACCAAAGTTTAGAAAACTTCGCTTCTGTAAGAGACTTGGTGAAGATGTCTACAACTTGATCATCTGTCAAGCAATAGAGCACTTCAATAATACTATCATGAATAAGATTTTTGATGAAGTGCATGTGTAGCTCAATGTGTTTGCTGCATTGATGTAGAACTGGATCTTTGGCAAGCTTGATGGCACTTTTATTGTCACACCAAAGTGGAGTAGGTTGCTACTGCTCGAATCCAAACTCTGAAAGGATTTGTCGAAGCCATAAAGCTTCCTAAATGGCATTAACTGTGGCTCGATATTCTACTTCTACTGAAGAAAGAGTAAGAGCTTGTTGTTTCTTACAAGCATAAGTGATAAGTCCAGATCCCAGACTAAAAACATAACATGTAGTATACTTTCAATCATCAGGATCGCCAGCCTAATCTGAATCAGTGAAACCAGCCAACAAAGGTTCCCCCCTTGTACTGTAATGAATCCCAAACTGAATTGTACCTCGAATATATCAAAGTATTCTTTTTGCTGCTTTCCAGTGACTTTCACGAGGAGTTTGCATATAATGGGCAACACGACCAACGGTAAAGGAAAGGTCAGGATAGGAATGAGTCAAGTATAAAAGACTACCAACAAGTTGATGATACAAGGTGGCATCTACTTCAGGGTAAGTACAAGTGGCAGAAAGTTTGACTCCAGACTAGAAGGGAGAAGGGACTAGTTTAAAATATTCCATGTGGAAGCGATGAATAAGGTCACAAGCATACTTATAGTGGGAAAGAAAGATTCTTTCTTTGGTTTGCAAGACTTGGAGACCAAGAAAATAATGCAAATGTCCTAAGTCTAACATTTCAAAATTTTGCTCAAGACTGGATTTCACATGGGTTATAAGTTTAGGGTCACTACTAGTAAGGATAAGATCATCAACATAAAGAATAAGTATGATGAGATGGTTTCCTACTTTCTTGGTATAGACATTGGGGTTAGAATGGCATCTAGAAAAAACGGTGTCAAGGAGAAAGCTATCCATTTTGGCATGCTCTAGGAGCTTGCTTAAGGCCATATAAGGATTTCTTAAAGAGACAGACAAGGCTAGAGTTATCCTGAACATATCCAGGAGGTTGTTCCATGTAAATTTCCTCCTGTAAATCACCATATAAAAAGGAATACTTGACATCCATTTGATGGACTTCCCAGTTATGTAAGGATGTAAGGGAAAGAACAAGGCAGATGGAATTCATTTTTGCGACATCATCAAAGGTTTCATTGTAGTCAATCCCTTCAACTTGGGAAAAACCTTTGGCAACTAAAATTTCCTCAAGTCTTTCAACACTTCCATCTGATGCATACTTAGTTCTGTAGAGCCATTTACATTTGACAAGTTTTCTTCCTTTTGGAAGAGGAACAAGATCCCAAGGATCGTTCACCATTAAGGACGATATTCTTCATCCATAGTTGCATCCCAATCTGGATTTCCTGAAGCTTCTGCAAAAGTTTCTGGATCATGATCCTCAGAAACTTGAGCCAAAAGAGAAGAGGCTCACTGAAACTAAGAACGTGTTTGACGTTGATCTCTAGGATCACCGGCAAGATCACCAGTTGCTTCAGATGTTGAACGGACCCATCGGGGAAGTATTGGTTTTGGTGCAATTGGAGGAACATGAGCAGGAGGAGGTGGATTTTCATCCTCACTGTCATCATTAGAAACTGGTGTTGGAAACCTGTCAAGGAAGTTGGAAGAAGAAGAAGAAGGCACAATTGCCGAATCAGGCTCGCAAGCCAAAGATGGCACACTTGCCAAGTTATGCTCGCAGGCCAAGAGATTTTCATCAAATTTAACATCTCTTCTAATGATTATATCACAAGAATGTGGCTGAACAAGTCTATAACCTTTTACATCTTCTGAATATCCAACAAATATGCACTTTTCACTTTTAAGCTACAATGCTTTCTATTTTTCATCCGGAATGTGAATCCATGCTTCACAACCAAACACATGAAAGTGACTTACATCTAGTTTAATTTTACTCCATGCTTCTTCTGGTGTTATACCTTGTAAAAATTTAGTGGGTGTGCGATTAACTATGTAATTTTCACAATTTATGGCCTCAGCCCAATATTGAAGACTTAGTCCCTTAGATTGGTTCATACAATTAGCCATTCTTTTGAAGTGCAGTTCTTTCGTTCAGCTACACCATTTTGTTGTGGTGTATATGGAATAGTGTATTGTTGTTGGATTCCTTGTTTAGTGCAGAAAGTAGTGAACTTGTTGTTAACATATTCTCCTCCATTGTCAGATCTTAACTTAATAATTTAATGACCAGATTGTTTTTCAACAAGGGCCTTGTAGGCGAAGAACATGTTAAATACTTCTCTCTTAAGTTTTAGGAAGTAAACCCAAGTGCAACTGGAGTAGTCATCAATGAAATTTAATAAATATTTGAAACTAGAAAAGGAAGGAGATGGAAGAGGACCACACAAGTCACTATGCACAAGCTCCAAGGGAACCGAAGCATGCCAAGAGGCACGTTTATCAAAACTGTCCCGATGATGTTTTTCGAGTACACAACCGGAGCAAACACCATCCTTGCAAGATACCATTAGAAGACCAGTCACCATATTGTCTTTACATAGTTGTTGCAATGAACAATAATTTAAGTGACCAAATCCCTCATGCCAAAGTTTGCTCAAGTTATCACTATGAGCAACAAAAACTGTAGGAAAAGGTGATGACCCAAAGTTGTTAAATTTGTACAACCTAGTAATATCATCAACAGTTCCATTAGCAAGGACATTTTGAGGATTTTTAAAATCCTTGATTACAACTTGGTGAGGTGTAAACGTCATAGTTTTACCTTCACCCAAATGAGTAATTTGATAGACTGATAAAAAATTGCAAGAAATTTTTGGAACAAATAGTACATCACTGAAATGACCATTTTCTACTAGAACTATTCCAGATCCTACAACACTTAGAGATCTATCATCACCAACAAATATTTGCTTGGTGTTACATTCATGCATAGTAGAAAAGATGGCTTGATCCTTAGCCATATGATAAGATGCTCCAGAATCAATGAGCCATTCAATTGAAGTAGAAGAAGAAGATGTAGTATAAGAGTAAACAGAAGCACAAAGTGCATGTCCATGAGAGGTAGATTCTGAGGACGAATCTAGGCTAATGTGGTGCTTCTTCATTGCTGCTTCCAAGGATGCCATCTTCTTGAAACACTTAGATTCATCATGATTATCTTTCCCACAAAAATTGCAATGACACTCAGTCTTATTTCCTTTTGGCTTGGATTCTTTGTCATTTTTTAAAGAAGGAGATAACTGAGAGGGTTTGGGACCCTTGTTGTTTGGTTTATTATTGCGAAAATTCTATTTCTTGGGAGGCTTGGACTTTTCTTTCTATTGGGACAATAAGGATTTCCCAGATGTATCTGCATTGTTAATTATTCCAAGATGAATGAGCTTATCTTGCTCTCTAATTAGGGAATCACAAAAGGATTCAAGACTAGGCTCTTGATAGTTAGCTACAGTCAAGGATTCTTTCATGGAGGAGAATGTAGATACAAAAACAGAATATGCAGGTCCATGTTTGGAAAGAATATGATAAATACATTATTTGTCTTCTTTCTTAATCTTGCATTTTGCACATAAGAGTTTAAGAGTTTTATACTTAGATAAATAGTATTGAATGATTGAAAAATCATTTGGATTCAAGGAAATCAACTCATTGTCTAGTTGATGACCCTGAATTTCATTGTGTTTACCAAACACGGATTTCAACTTTTCCCAAGCTATATCAGTTTCATCAATTTCAGGTATGTGGAATCGCAAATCAATAGAGATTGACATCCCAATCAATCCACGAGCTTCATCACATCTATTTTCCCATTTAATTTTCTTATCATCATTAGTGGGTTCTATTTCTTTCCCTGAGATTATCCTGAAAAGTCCCCTACTTTGCAGAACATCCTCCATACGATATTTCCATGAGAAATAATTAGAACTTGTAACTATAATATCACAAGGGACGGACATACTGTAAAATAATGGCTGAAAGAAAGAAACTAGTTGACTAGATGCAAGGAGCTCAAAAAAAATGTGGTTTTAAAAAAAACGGTACTGAAAACTGATTCTGGATGATGAAGTTATGCTTGATTAAAGAAAATGTTGAAGATGTCCCCAATAGTGATGTGACAGATATTAACTTGACCAACTAAAAAAACAACCCCCCTCTTCCCAAGATCAACCTTTGACAATCAATGTACAATAAAGTTGCTTTTAAGTGAATCACTTTTGTAGAATAAGTGATGCTCATTTTTACAATAATGTTACTTTTAAATAGTGCGGCAATAAATTAAAAGACTTAAGTGACTCACTTTTTATTTTATTTTATTTATGTGAGATGCATTTTTACAATAAAGTAACTTGAAAATAGAAATTGCATGCACTAAAAAGTAGCTTAATAAGACTTGAACTCAAGACTTATTAAGGAATAAAACAACTTTGGACCAAGTGAGCTAAGTTTAAAAATACGTAAAAGAATGGAAAGAAAAAGGTTTTTTTTTTTAATCTTCTCTCTTGTTCTTCGTGCTTACCTTTTTTTTCTGCAAATCACAAAAAAAAACAAAAAGACTTTTTTCCACACAATGGGGTTAGATCTTGGTTAGCTTACCCGGAAAGTCTGCGTTTTCAAGTTTTGTCGTCGTTTTTTATTTGTCGTGATCGCACAAGGTGCACAGCAAAGAGCATACGTAACCAAGAAGACAAGAAAAAAAACTTTCCCTTACTGTTTCTAATTCGTCATGATCGCGCAAGGTGCATGGCAAAGAGCATACGCAGTCAGGGAAGGTAATAGTCCAAGACCAAAACAGTAGAGATTTAATAATAAAAATGATAAAATATGAGAGAATTTTTAAAAAATAAAACAAATCCATCACTGTAACATTATACCTTCATATTTGCTGAAATGGGTGTTTCTGGAACAAACGGAAATAATTTTTGATGAAACGAAAACTATTTCCCAATGGAAACGGCACTTCAGACACAATGGAATAGCTCCCATAGGCCACAAATGTATAGAAAATCTAGAACGAGAAACTCTTTCAAATTTTTGGCAACACCGGTTCCAGATCTTGATCAAAACCGAAAGCGGCTCTTCATAAACGCTCTAATACCATGTTCAGGTACACAGGCTACTCCCAAAAGACTGAACACCTTGAGAAACCACTTCACACAAATAGATTACAGATCAACACACCGATGTTTGTCATGTGGTTAAAACCCTCGAGAGGGAAACAGTCCACGGCCCCAGCCAAATAGCTACTTGGAGCAATTTATTATGCAAAAGAAAGAAATTTAAATGAGCTTCTCCTAATCGATCAACTAGCTAAGGACCCTCTATGCTCTTTAAATAAATATCATAGACCAATCAGGTGTTAAGCCACGGATCAATGGTAGGTATGATCTAAGAGAAGTTGAACCGTCAGATCACTCTATGTCTAGAACATATCGTGAC
>LPNX010416967.1:173496-286482 GCA_001517045.1 Pseudotsuga menziesii
GTATGGTAAATTTCAAACTCCTAAACAACTATCTCAATTTAACATCATCATACTAAATTAATTTTCCTTAGTAACTTAATAGGGTCTACCCCTGTTGGCTTCATCAGGAGTTGAGCCTAAACGGAGGAGCCAAGAACAAGGTGACAATCTTAACTCGAGACTTGCCCCCAAGGACACACCGAGTGACTTAAAGATTTCTGCCATGTCCCCCCCAGGTGTGTGAAAGGTGGAAACACTTTTTGGCACCGTTGTCGTGGATAAATATTTTTATTCCCGAGTACAACTTAGCTTAACTTTTTTCTAAACAACTAAAAAGATAAAAATTTTGATTGATCTTGTCTTTAAAAAACATAAAAATTAAAACTTGATCCATTTGGCGACTCCATTGTCTAACATCCCTTCAATAATTTATACCTGAAGAAACCGCCATCAATTATTCAATCCTCTCCCTGATCCCAAAAGGTTTATTAGGGAAATATTGAATAGGCAGACCTCTCGTAGAAACCTTCAAAATTTAGGAAACCAATCCCTCTCAGATATCCATCACATATTTGTAGAGAGTCATATTCACCAATCTCAAGAAATGACAGAATTCTTCAAACCCGTTAACTTTTCTCAGATAGAAGGTGCTCCCCATGCCATTCCGAATGATGTTATCAAGAAGCTCCCCATATTTCATGGTAGTAATGCCATCACTGCCAAGTCTCACCTTCGAAAGTTTGAAAAGCACATGGTCAGTTATTGCAATGATGCTTCCCATGACCATGACAATGTCAAAATGAAGCTCTTTGCTTTATCCTTAGAAGATGATGTTGGAGAATGGTACTTCGACCTAGATGATGATTCATATAAAAATCTTAGTGAATTCAGGGATGGTTTTAAGAAGAAATGGGGAGAAAAGAAGGAACCAAGACATTTGTTTGCTGCCCTTCATAGCATAAAGAAGATGGAGAATGAAACCATGGATGAATTTAACACTAAATTCAGGCATGTGATTGCGGACCTTCCTAGAGACATCAAGCCAAAATATGCCTCTATCCTCATTTCTTACATTGAAGCTTTCACTGGTGACTTAAGGTACCAGTTGAGAGATAAAGAAATGACTGATCTAAAAATTGCCGAGGAATTGGCCAAGGAAATAGAAAAGAATATGCAGTCTTCAGGCAAGTCCAACATTTTAGGTTACACTAGGGTAAACACTTCCTACAACAAAGAAACTAAGGGTAAAGCTGTTGAATTGGAAGAAAAGGGAACTTCTAAAGATCCCATGGAAAAGGTGTCTGACGTGATAAAAAACTTGGTTACTAGTCAAAACCAACAAATGGCCAATAATGCAGCGCAAATGAACCATATGCAAAATATAATAATCACAATGGAAAGGAATAATGGACCTAGCAACTTTCAGCCCAAGCAGAATCAGATGTATCAGAAGAAATCCCCTCAGCAAGAGCCTAGGATTCCAAATCAGTTAGATTCAACTAACATGGTAGAGGAAGTAATTCAATGGTGTAGACCTTGTGAGCAATTCCACCAAGAAAGCACTTGTTATGTTGCAAACCAGGTCATGGAACATGGAATTCCTGCAGTCAGTAATTAGGAAACAATGTTAAGCGAGCCTAATCATGTATACATGGTAGGCCAAACCTACCCTTTGTCGAACCAGCATTGGCAGCAAGCCACAGATTACAGTTATGAGAAGGACCTCCTTTCTAATTTTTATGGTGCAATTCCTACTCCAGAAACAATTCAGGAAATGAAGGAGGCTAGATTCAAGGGTGTCGTTTATCGAAGGAAGGAGAAGCCATCACCATCTAAACAGTACAAGTCGAAGGTAACCACTCCTCCTTTCCCAGATCCTCCTGTTATCCTTGAATGAAATATTCACATGGGAGAATGGATAAGTAATGCTAGGATGTTTGTTTATGAAATTGATGTCCTTAAAATTCCTGGTCAAAAGGAAAAGTTGTTTAAATCCATAGAGGATAATCAGAATAAAATTCATAATATTGTTGAAGAGGATACTCTCCCTAATAATAATGCTATATTTGAAATTGACCATATTGAACCTATGGATATGCCTATAGTCCTCAATAGTGTTGATCCGAGAAGAGAAGACCATCCACCTTTTTATGTCTCTCTCTTAGTTGATAACCTTCTCCATCATAACTGCATGTTAGATTCATGTGCTTCATCAAATATCATGACAATAAAAGTAATGGAACAACTAAATCTAAGGATCACCCGAACCTACCACAATGTTTGTGCAATGGATGCAAGAGAATTTGAAGTGGTAGGGATAATCTAAAATCTACATGTAAGTTGGCAAAGTATCCTGACATCGACATGTCGATGGATGTGGTAGTGATTGGTGTGCCAGATGATTGGGGTATGTTGCTATCCAGAAAGTGGGCCGCAACTCTTGGTGGGTACATTCAAATGGATTGGACATATGCTAATATACCTGCGTCAAAAAACACTAGGGTGATACTCCATAGAGAGAAGCTAAGGAAACGGCATGTAGAAAATCCTAAAAATCCTGGAAATGAATTTGTTCATTTCACTGATAACTTTGGAAACTATGCTATCTTGTCAAATTTCATGGCCCATATTAAAAAAAACATTAAAGATGAAATATAGATGAGGTTTGGAAAATGTACTTTGACGGGGCTTATTCCAAATCTAAAAGGGTGCGGGCATTGTGATCATCTCTCATTCAAATAAAGTCTACAACTTTGCTTTCAGGTTAGAGTTTGAAGCATCAAACAATGTAGCTGAGTATGAGGCATTTCTTCTAGGGTTAGAAACCACTAAATACATGGGGATAAAGATGTTGAACATAAAAGGTGATTCAGACTTAGTTGTCCTCTAGATTAAGAATCAGTATTAATGCAAAAATGACAGACTAAGGAAGTATAGAAATGCCATATGGAACACCATGGAATGTCTTGATGCACTTAACATTGAAAAGATCCATAGGGAAATGAATGGGTTATCAGACGAGTTGGCGGTAGTAGCATCTACCCTCCAACCTTCAGATGAAATGATTAATGGGAATGGAAAAATGGAAATTAATTCCAGACCATCAATAACAGATAACGTAGATCACTAGCAGGTGTTTAAAGATGATGAGTGACTCTTGAGATTTATCCATAATCTCCAAGAGTTTGAAGGTTGCAAGATCAGTTATCAGCAAGAGGGTAAAGAGTATCAGGAGTGCGAGGATAATGAAAGGAATCACATCCTAAGTATCCTTAGCTTTTGAAAATTTGTTTGATTGACAGGATCGTCATAAAAGCAAAAAAGAAGAAATAAAAATTGGGGATTATATGGAAATTAACATAGGAAATTGTAAGGACCCCAAATTAATAAAAATTGGAAAAGGTACTTCAGAAAAGGAAAGGAACAGTTTGATCAACTTAATCAAAGAATATGGAGATGTGTTGGCCTTCAGTTATGATGAACTTAAATCCTATCAAGAATATGTGTTTCAACACACTATTCCCCTCACAGAAGAGGCTAAGGATGTTAAGCCTTTCCGACAAAAACTTAGTCGAATAAATCCTAATTTAGCCCCCATTGTGCAAAAGGAGCTTCAGAAGATGTTAGCAGTAGGGATCATAGCACCTACAAGACATTCATCATGGTGTTCCAACTTAGTTGTTGTCAGAAATAAGAATGGATCAATTAGAATATGTATAGATTTCAGAAATTTGAATACATCATGCCTTAAAGACAATTACCCATTGCCCAACATGGAAACATTTCTTCCAAGAGTAATGGGATCAGGAATGGTGTCCATGTTGGATGGATTTTCCGGTTATAACCAGGTGTTGGTAAATAAAGAGGATCAACATAAAACTACTTTCACCACACCTTGGGGCACCTATAAATTTTTAAGATGCCTTTTGGCTTATTAAATGTTGATGCCACCTTCCAAAGAGCCATGGATTTTTCCTTCAAAGAACTTATAGGAAAAATAATCGAAATATATCAAGATGACTTAACTATTTTCACAAAAGAAAGATTTGACCACATAAGTCATCTTAGGAAGGTTTTCATAAGATGTTAGAAATATGGTATTTCCTTAAACCCTGCCAAGTCAATCTTTGGGGTTGATGAAGGCAAGTTGTTGGGACACATCATTTCTAAGGATGGTGTCAAAGTTGATCCTGAGCGAGTTGAAGCCATTAAGAAAGTACCTTTGCCTCATAATCTTAAAGCTCTCCAGTTTTTCAATGGTTACATTAATTTCATAAGGAGATTCATCCCAAATTTAGCAAAATTAATGAAGCCTCTACAAAAATTGTTAAAGAAAGATGCTAAATTTGAGTGGACGGATGAAGGAAAATATGCTTTCAAGTCTATCAAAGATTCCATATCCAGGTCCCCAATCTTGATCAGTCCAGATTATTCCAAGGAATTTCGGATATTTTCCTTTGCCTCAGAGGACACCATTGCTGGTGTTTTGCTTCAAAAGAATAAGGAGGGACAAGAGAAACCCATATCCTTTATGAGTAGAGCCTTGAAAAATTCAGAGTTGAAGTATACCACCATGGAGAAATAGGCTTATGCTCTTGTCAAGTCCCTTAAAAATTTCAGAACTTATGTAGGATACTCCAAAATCATTGGCTATGTACCCCATGTAGCTATCAAGGATATCATGTCTCAATAGGATTGTCTAGGAATCAAGGGTAAGTGGGTTTCAAAGATTCAAGAGTATGATTTAGAGATAAAAACTACTAATTTAATTAAAGGACAAGGTCTTGCAAATATGTTGACCCAAGGAAATGAAAAGGCCTTAGGAATAATCTACCAGAACAATGATCCAGAACAAAGTGGATCAGACGAGCTTCAGAGATTAGAGCAGCACCCTTGGTATACCGACATCATATTTTTCCTCTGTAACCTTACATGCCCTGATCACCTACTTGGCCATAAAATAAGAGTATTAAGGTTAAAATAAACTAAGTATTGTTTAATAAAAGATGGTTTGGGTTGGAGAAACCCCAATGGTTTAATACTTAGATGTGTCAATGAACCTGAGTCCAAAAAACTCATGGTTGAGTTCCATGCAGGATTTTGTGGTGGACATTTTGTAGCAAGAACAACCACCCATAAAATTATTAGAGCATGCTACTATTGGCCGAACCATTTTTCAGATGTGCACAAGTTTGTCAGAGTTTTCCCCCAGTGTCAGTTGTTCATTGGAAAGAAACAAAGAAAGCCTTTTCTTTAAGCCCAATAGTAGTCCAAAGCCCCTTTCTAGTAGTGGGGGATTGATTTCATCAGTAAGTTCAAGGATAAATCCAACAATGGTTATTCTTGGATACTCACCTCCACTGATTATTTCACTAAGTGGGTAGAGGGAATACCCACCAAGAAGGAAACCGATTCCATAGTCATGGATTTCTTAGAAGATAATATTATCACAAGATTCAGTGTGCCAGCTAGAATCATCATAGATAATGGCCCGTGCTTTGTTTCCTCTGAGATGAAATCCTTTTGTTTCAAGTATGGCATTGTCCTATCCCATTCATCCAACTATTATCCCCAAGGAAATGGTCTAGCTAATTCAAGTAATAAAAACTTGATGACCATAATCAAGAAAAATGTTGGTGATAATAAAAAGGCTTGGGATAGCAAGATCAAGTTTGCATTATGGGCCGATAGAATCACAAAGAAAATTTCAACTAGAAGGAGTCCTTTTGAACTTGTCTATGGCCTAGATGTCACCTTACCTATCCATTTAAAGCTTCCAGTGTATCATCTTCTCTAGACCTTTAGCTCATATCAGGATGCCATTCAGAACAGAATCAACCAGTTGATCACGTTAGATGAGAATAGACTAAATTCCCTTGACCAAAGTATCAGAAATTCAGACAAAGTCAAGAGGACCTTTGATAGATCTACCCGGCCTGGATCCTTTCAAGTAGGTGACACAGTCTTGCATTGGGACAAACGACGGGAGAAACCTAGGAAACACGGAAAGTGTGACAGCTTATGGTTGGGGCCATATATCATTGATGAAGTAGAAGGAACAAATTATTTCTATCTAAATGACCTAGAAGGAGAAAGGTTGAGCCTACCAGTGAATGTCTTTCTCCTCAAGATGTTTTTCGTCGAGATGGTTTGATGCCTTTATTGGCATTGGTGGTTTCAGGGCCAATTTCTAAACCTTGCCCTGCATGTATGTTTAAATTTCATGTATCATATTGTTGTATTATAGATGTTTTGTACCATAGTATTAACCTTGAAAATTTTCTTTTGTGTATTAGTCTTGTAAAATATTTCTTTTTTGTACATAATAGACTAATTCTGTATGTTAATCTACTTTTACAGTTGGTTTCTTTCATATACATGTTACTGACAAGCTTTAATTGCTATGCAGGACCCAGAGATTCTGGAGTTCTCACATCCTCTTCTTTGATTAGAAGATTAGTTAGAGCATGTGTCCCTGGATGGATCCAGATGTTACCACCTAAGTTGTAATTAGTAGTTTTTTATCAAGTGATCTTGGTGAACTGGACAAAGACTATTTGTTCGGAATTTAGAAGACCTTCGAAAGTGCTTCTGAGAAGTACTTGTTGTACTATATCACATGTTCATACCCCATAAGGGAGTTGTAATAAAATGTTCTAGCATGATAGTGTCTGTAAAAGACTTGGTCTCTTAGAATTTATTTGTCAATCTGATCAGCCCAAAGTGTTTTTTCCCTTGTTTATTATTGGTTGTTGAATAAATGACTGATCATTTCTGAGTTTTTCACTCAATACCTCCAAAGTTGGGGTGGTCATCTTGGAATTTAGGACTATTGAGGTTATTAGAGTCTATGTGTCTATGTATAAACATGCTAGGCATCATGGTCGAGTCATATGAACATGTCTAAGTCCCCCTAGGTTACATTTTTTTAAATTTTTTTTTTTTTTTAATTTTAATTTTTCCACAAAATTTAGGCTATTTTTTGATAGTCTAATTGGAAAAATTGGTTTTGTAATAAAATTGGGCTCGAAAATTAGTTTCAGTCATGGGGGTGCTCATTTTCAAGCTCAGAGAACCATCTAAACCCATAAACCCACTTTCCTAAGTTTTGAGTGATTCTCCCATCACTCAGGTTAGAAAACCCTAAAAATCAAATATTCATTATTTTAATTGATAAATTAATTAAATAATGGAGACAACCCCAAATCCTAAATCAGTGGGATTTGCTCTGATTTGACTGAAATCAGTCTCATTGGCTTGATATTGACTGGAGCTAACCATTCCTTGACTGAAGGAGGTGATCTGGACTAAACTGGGAGTGCACCACAACATGTAATCTTGGGAATTGCACCCTCTCTCTCTCCTCCACACGTGTGGGCCCATCTGGATGAGTTTTGGTGGATGCTTCAGTTATCAGGTTGAGGTGTTAGTCGGATCAGCTCTTCGATTGATAGTTTCACTCAGTGAGATTCAGATCAGGCTCAATTAGACACAGATCAAGCCTAGATGGACTCCACATGCAGCTGCAGTATTTCTCTCCTTGGGAATTGCGCCCCCCCTGGGCTAGATTTCCATTTTTTGTTATAAATAAAGCTCAGTTTTCCTCTTCCAAGCTAGTTAGAGCGAGATTGAAGATTTTTTGCTATTGTATTGTGTACTATTTTGGAATAAAGAAGATTTGGAGGCAAGATCTATGGTGTAATTCTTTTCATGTGTGGATGGTGATTGTCAAGTGCTTATGAGGTATAATTTGTATTATTGATCTTTTCTTTTTGTTGGTTAATTGTTGGCATTGAAGGAGAGAGATCCCTCCTGTTAGGGTAAGAGATTATTCTAGTTTGATTTATGCTCTTACTATTCAATTGTTTCAGATCTCTTGGAGTTGCATGTATTTTAAGTTTAATTGCATACTTTCTAATTGTCTTTTTCCAGCAACACCTATGTTTTAACCATCTATTTGTGCGAGGATTTCTAAGTTGCAGGTGATCTCACTTGTATAAGGGGTTGAGCTAGTTTTCATCTTCCTCATATTTGGGATTTTTTTGAGGACATAGTCCCTCGGTGTTCCATCAAAGCAGACTCCAAATCCCAACATTCCCAGGCTTCCAACACTCTTTCTCTCTCTTCCTCCCTCTAAAAATCAAAATGTTACCTGGTTACTTTGTTTACAAGCTTTCATATTATTCAGATCTATTATCTTAAAGTAAAACTTAAAATATATCTATTGTCTCAAGGCTCATAATCTAGATCTCATTCCTAAAAAGTTTCATAAAGCATTCTAGATCTAGTTTACAGAAATCGTCCGTTTTGCATGGCAATTTAAAGAGAAACCGTAGTTTGCATGCATTAGATTTCTGTTTTCTATTTTAAAAGATAAAATCCAGCAATCAGTGCACATTAAATTGGCTTCCCCAAAGGCGAGCCAAGACCCCAAGGAAAACTTGCTTTCCATTGGTTCTGTTTTCATCGTCTTAACTAGTTTTAACTTAGTTTTTTTTGGTTTAAAGTAGGCTGACCCAAAGGTACTTTCAAAGTGATTTTGGGAATATTTCATTCTAATAAGATCACTTTTTTTAAGTAGGAATAACAGAAAGAAGAGAATCTTCTTTTCAAAAGTGGCTTTTGGGCCATCCAAATCCCCCCAGGGGTCTCCCTTTTTTACTGTAATATTTAATTTTGGCATTTTGTAAAGACTTGGTTTCATTCTGTATAATAACCAAGAGGATTCAGATAATTTTTCTAACATTGTAACAGCTAATAATAAAAAATATTTCCAAATAGGCTCTTTCAATCCCATTCCCCATCCCCCCTGGGGGGATTCGCGTCCTTTTTTCAGTGTTTTGCAATTTCTTATTTTTATTTTCTCTAGATTAGTTTCATTGATGCAGAATAATATTATTTGTTTACTTTATCATATATTCCATATTATAGTATCAAATTAACTTTAATACTTACCCCACGACTTCTCGATTGAACCGAAAGGGGAAAGAGATGCGTCGTAGGAATAATTAGAAAACCTGTGATTTGCTTCTTTTTTTATGCTTGTCTTTAATTTCTTAAAACAATCATTCTAAAATCAAACCCCTCCTTGGTTCCCCGATTGAGATCCACTTGGACCGAAACAGGTTCCTGGAGGGTTTTCTTTCTAATCAAAACACACCGTTTAAAATTTACTAAAATTGACAAGAATCCGGTGTGTATGCTCTTTGTTTGGATGCAGTTCATATGATCAGTCAAGCTGCATAAAAATAAATGTGAGTGATTATATTAATTAGTTTTCACCTTCCCCAATCAACCACCATCAGGCGAAAATCCAACACCTCAATCAAACCGTAAACGATGGAAAAATACCCAAAGGAAGTGGGAAATACTAGACAGTGACCTCAGGGTGCCGATCTCTATTACACCTTTGTGTGTATTATAAACATGGTCTCAGAGACTCCATTCATCCCACACATTCCTTGCGGGTAGCCGTGAAGGTTTTTTTTTGGACATACTCCAAGTACCCCTCAGGTATATCTGGAGTCCCCCCTCACCTAATTTAATCCACTCATATTCCATATGAACTTAAAACATACCAAGAGGAAATTGAAAAACATTCACTCCAAGCACATGCAAGTACATTTGATTATTTTATGACTCCATTTTTAAGGCACTAGTCCTGTGTTTAAATCTTTTGATATATATATATATATATATATATATATATATTGTGTGTGTCAATATTGTGCTTTATTGTGCTCATTTTTCATCTTGTCATCTATGGTTATGTATGGTTAATTTCAAACTCCTAAGAAACTATCTCAATTTAACATCATCATACTAAAGTAATTTTCGTTAGTAACTTAATAGGGTCTACCCCCCTTGGCTTAGTTAGGAGTTGAGCCTAAACAGAGGAGTCAAGAACAAGGTGATAGCCTTGACTCGAGACTTGCCCCCAAGGACACACCAAGTGGCTTGAATATTTCTTCCATGTCCCGCCCCCCCCCCCAAGGTGTGTGAAAGGCAGCAACATGGGAAAAGTTTTTCAAATGCTTTAGTGGACATAATGTGGAAGTCACTTAGCGTTTCGCTCTATCTCTCAAAGAGAACATGGCTCAAATAGGTAATTTAGAGTTGATGATTTCTAAGAAATTCATAGCAGAAGCCACGAAATTACCACAAAGAGGAGAATGATGATTTAAAAAGAAGGGGATAAATAGGGAGAAGTGGAAACATTTCTTACTTCCCCTACCTGAAGGGTTTGATGATAATAATGGATACCCAGTCAAGTATATCAAATCTCAGTGGGAACCGATCCAGCATATGATCATCCGATATATCTCTTGTGATGGCAGGTATTCCTCTGTGCATTTTTACCATTTAAGATTCCTTATGGATTTTAGAGGATCAAAACTTAATTTTCCCTATTATTTCCTTAATAGTTTGCAAAAAATGGCTTCTACAATCCGAAATACCATAGGAAACCAAGACCATAGTATTTTTCTCCATGGCTTGGTAAAAATTTTGGTTCAACACCAGTTATCTTTAATAGGTAAAGACTAGGATCAGTTTTTAAATGAAAATGACTTTGGTCAAATTGAAATTTGGCCCTCCGGAAGACCTAGTACTCGCCATAAAAAAAGGTGACATTCTATGCTTGAATCGACTGATTTTGACTCTGATAAAAACCATGAGGTTGCTGGCATTCAAAACCCCATCTTATCAGTTGATTTGGGGAATGATTTAGTAGGGGAAACCCCTAGGGAAATTGGTGAAGCATTTGATAAAAGGAAACTAGCGTTATATGATAAAGAGTTTGAGAAAAAGTCTATAAGGTTAGTAAAATTCCCAAATTTGGATTCGACTCTTGTTAGTGAGTTTCATCTTAAATAATAAAAAAACAACCTATGTTTGTGCTCATATATTTACACGAATCATGGCCACGATTTCTGTGCCATCCATAAAGCAACAAAATGAAGTTTTACCTATAGTGGAACTTGAAAGCGATATTGATGTGATTTCTCCAAGTCATGAAGTCTTACCAGATAATAGATAGATTTCTATAATGAATGATATTTTAACAACAACTTCTAAAGAGATAAATGATTCTCTTCCCAATTAGTTTGAGCTCAAACCTTCAGTTGATGGTGTTTCTTCACCTGTTTATAATCCAACTTCTTCACTATCCATTGATTCTTCTAAAGAGAATAATGAAGAAAGTTTAAAGCAGGCTCTCAATAGAATCTTTGAAAGTAAAATCAATCAATTGAGAGCAGAGGTGAAGGAATACCAAGCCAACGCGTTAGTTAAGGAAGAAGAAATAAAAAATGATGCAGGAGCATTGTGGCATGCCAACAATGTGATGAGTTGGCAACATGATGTGGCATATTTTGTAACCATTTTGTGAGGAGTCATAGTCTAAATAGTGGCGTAGGGAATTGTTGCGGATCACGACTCCCTATGTGTAGATCAAATTGTTGTTAGTTTGTTTCAGATAGGGACGTTTCATCATGTGTCATAGTATTGTTTATTTTCGTTGCAGGACCACTTAGGATAGGGTAGCAGTTTTAGTTTAAATAGATTGTTTAGAGATGTAAAGGGGGTTCTGCTCTTCAACGTTTAGAATTTTGAGTTTGCAGAGAGAGGACAGACCTGTGTCTGATTCCTGTTTGTAAATATTTTGAGAAATTGGAAGGAGAGAGATCCAAGCTGTGTGAATTTTCCTTTGTTGCTTAATAGAAGGATTAACATGTGTTTGTAGGGTTGTTAGCCTTTATGCATGTGTTGTGTTGAATTGTGCATCTCTCAGAGATGACTTTGGCATTTTCATGAGCATTTTTGTATTTCTGTGAAGTGTTGATTCTATGCATCATTTTCCTGCTTAAACAGTTGAAGTAGAGAGTAGATGCATGCATAAGAGTGTTAGGATAAAGCATCGTGAATATTTTAGGCTGGATTGATCAATTTCATGACCAATCGGTGCAACCCGCAAGTTTTCTTCCTTAACAAGTTTTTTGCAGAGAACGAGTAGTGGAGATTGAAGCCACAGATCAGGATATGACAGTCCTGTAGTAACCCGCAACAATAATTGCGAGGAAGTTAACAGATCCGTATAGATATGAGAATCTCGCATCAAAAACAAGATACACGGTCGTGGAGAAGGCTGCAAGGATCGGATGGCTAATAAAGTTGCGGAGGAATATTTATGGAAAGGAAGTTGCAGGGGAGCAACTTTGAAAAGTTGGTATCCCGCATCCCGCAATCCGGTTGCAGGGAAACCGTTGCAGAAAAGGAAGTTGTAGAGTGTGTATTCGGGGTTTTGAGATCTCACATCTTGCATCTTGCATGCAGAAACAGAGTTGCGGAAACAGAATTGCAGAGGGAAATTTGGACAATCGAAATCCCGCATCCTACCTATGGAAGGGAAGCTGCGGAGGTAAAGTTGCAGGAAGGCATTTTTGGAGTAGAATTTGGCCATCTAGATAAATTTGGCAAGCCTGCTAATTGTAGGGGCCATTAGATCCTGGAATTGCTGGTTAGATTCGGTTGAGATCGACCGGCCTGCACCAAAAACGCTAAGAGGAGAATTGTTAGATTGGGTGAATTGATGGAGAGAATTAAAGTTAAGAAAATACAAGTATAAAGCTGTTAGAAAATATGTGATGATAATCAATGAGAAATTGCTCAAGCAAACAGAGAATCAGAAGCTAAAGATATTGGAACTCAAAACCAAGCTGTCTGAAGCAAGAAGAGCCATCAAGATACAAATCGCAACTTAACATTTTCTCTATTTTTAGTTACTTGTATTTTGTTTTCATTCTAATAGGAAATAACATGATTTAATTAGCATACCTACAAAATCGAAGATTCTATAGGCATGCTTAAAATTCATTTATTTTATGTTATATAGGGTTGTTACAATTGTTAATGAAAATTAATATATTTTGTAACTAACTGTGCAAGTGTACATATTTTTGGATGGTGTGTGCGACTACTAGATGTCTTCTAGTTTTTTGAAGTAGCTGGATGTACAAGATTCGTTTTAGCAATAGACTCACGTCTTCAGTTATATGCATTTTCCAAGTGCCTTTTGGTTGAAGTCTTACTTAAGATACTTCATCGATAGGATAATTGTAGAAACAAACTACCTTTATTTTTGGACTAGGATCCTTAAAAGTATCCAAGTGGCTGATGAAATTCTTGAATATAAGTCACAAACAATTTCTGAACAAGGGAGACAAGTATGAATAATAATTTTACTTGTTGAAATTAAAACCTTTTATGTTGTTTATATTCTGTTGAAGTGTTTTCATTCTAAGGATATGTGCAGACAGATTTCAACAACTAGTATGATTTTTGTTCCAGTTTTTGAATCTTTTATAAATATATTTCATATTTAACTTTCTTAAATTGTCCATATATACATTTATGATGTGATGTATTTGTATGTATTGCTGTAAAAATTACTCAAATCTTATTTCCTTGTTTGATTTTAGATGTTAATATTGTATATCCTGTTAGTTTCATTAATGAGATTATCAATAAAATGTGTATTACATATTCATTGGTGAATCAATATATTCGTGTTTGTGCAAATATTTGATAAATCAGTTAATGATTTTTATTTCAAATATTGAAATAATAGTGTTGATTTTCTATGGGTTGATTCATGGTTCTTCAATGATAACATGTTTTGGTCTTATTATTTTTACATCATAAATCTTTTAGAAGTCTGAAAATTGTTATAATTTTGATTCTAGTAAATTATTATCGTAATTAATTTTTTTTTTTTGTTTTGATATTATTATAATTGATAGATTATTAACTTAGTTATTAAAATTTTCTCTCAGCTGAGATAGGTTAGTTAGTTAAATTGGATTTAGATCTCTGTTAGCTCTTATTTACTAATACTATTTTAGCAATTGTTAAAACAGTGACATATTTAATTAGTTGTTATTCGTTTTTGTTTTAAATTTTTTCATTTAGAACTTAGGAAAGTAAACAAAACCATAATTGAGACTCTCTTTAAGAGAGCACAGTTAGATAGAATAAGTTAGGAATAAGTCAGTAGTTTTAGTTAAGGAAATTTCATAGAATTCAAACTTAGGATCTACTTTCGCCAATTTTAAGTGGTGGTATCCTTCTTAAAAGGGTAAGAACTTGGATAATACCAGGACAAAATTTGGTTAGCATAAAATTACATGAATGATCATTAACCTCTCTATAATACAATGGTGTTACAATAGGAAAAATTTGAATTCCTTTGGTGGGATTCAAATTCACCAACTTGGAATTCCTCTGGTGCTAACTCAATGTGGGAAAATCACCACTAAAGTTCACTTATGAAACTCCAGTCAAATTAGTCAGTTCACAAGAAGTTAATTGCTCTAGGTGGGAAATAGAATGTGTGTAACCTCCCTTAAATCAT
Source organism: Pseudotsuga menziesii (assembly GCA_001517045.1). Taxonomy (NCBI): domain Eukaryota; kingdom Viridiplantae; phylum Streptophyta; class Pinopsida; order Pinales; family Pinaceae; genus Pseudotsuga; species Pseudotsuga menziesii. Next base: position 187,886 of record LPNX010416967.1, read on the forward strand.
GAAAACTGGTGCTATACTAATTAAATATGAAAAAAATTATGGGAATCAAAGCATAACTAAACATAGCTAAATACCGACTAGGGTCAACTACTGGTGACTGCAGGTGGCACTCAGAGTGGGTTTCTAAATTATAGGGACTGGTCTCTAGAGATCTTAAACTCATGCCAACTGGTGCATTCAGTGTTAGGTGGCCCGCAAGTGAGTCCCCCATGGCACTAGTGAAGTGGAAATACTCTCCTAATCTAGGAGAATAATTAGAATATGGTGTTCAAGATAGGATTAATTAATTAATCCTAGCGAAATAATTATAGCAGCAAGTCGCCAAACTGCAAATACAACAACAACGCCGAAGAGAACATGTCACATAACTCTAGGCCAAATCGAAACATGTTACATGGACCATCCACCCAATACACGAGCAAATGCGATATGCACTAGGGGAAAAGAAAGTGGAAACTTCATAAATTATTAGCTCCAAACTTGTGGAAAAGATTGTGAAATTCAAAGAAGACCTTCAGCAACAAGCATAAGAAGTAATGAAAACATGTCAAGGGTTTCAGAATAAACTCAATGAGGCAAATATTTCTAGCTGAAGTGACTCAGGACGAGCCACAAGTGACTGTTGGGGGCATGTTGGCCCTAGAAAAGTGCATAAGGGTTTTGATATGAATTATTAAATAATCTGGTTGGAAGGTGAACAAGGCTGCAACAGAGAAGGAGAAAGTAAGTCAAATCCTGGAGTTTGACCTGTTTTTGAGGAAACACTAAATGTAAACAAGGAGTTAAGTTAGACAAGTAGTTTAATTTGGGAATGGTCATGAATGTAAACTAGGTCGATAGATCCTTTATAAATGCAAAGGGATTTCATGGGTCAGTTAGAAGAAACACTCAATTGTTAGTTGATAACTAGTCGAAGGTTAGAAGAAGAGTTGTAAAAAAAATATAAGCTCAATCCATAAGCTGGGTGCAAGAGGAACGAGAAGAGGAAATGATAGGTTAGATTGGAATACATGAGAGCATGAGAATGAGTTGGATTTGAATACATGGAAAAGAGGATTGGATGACAAGAACAAGAAAATATATAGAGATGAGATACAGAGGAAACTCATCCAATGTAAGAGGATCTTAAGAGATGACTGCAAGTTGTGTGCACAAAACAAAAGAGTTCTAAACATGACTCATGCCAGATAAAGAGTGATTTTATGGTTTTTATCGTATGGGTTTCCACATTAAATCTTTGTCTATGATGTATGTTTATATTTTTTCTGAATCTTTATGAGTTTTCCGCAACTGATATTGATAATAACAATGTGGAACCTTGATAATAAACTATGGTAGACATGATTTAGATCTGTATAATTTATATATTGTGTATTTGTTGATGGATATGTATAATTTCTATGTTGTGTATGTGGCAATGATTTTCCATCTATCAGCTTTGGTTGATCAGCCTATTTAATGTTTCCATAAAGAAATTGACTTCTATAACTACAGAATCCTAGTTCTTGCAGTCCCCATAGGTATCTCGGGTGCGACCTCACTTGCATCACAAGTGTTGTCGATAGAGTTATACTTTGTTGGGTTGGTTCCTTGGGTTTTGTTGGATGGGCTGGGAAACTGAACCTGGGTTAGTGGAATCGACGCCAACATAAGTGCAACAAAAATTGACTTGTTGATTACCTCATCCAACCTCCAATAGCATTGTTGAAAATGGTGATCATCTCTTGTAGTCATGAGACCTCTAGGTGACCTCAACTATATGATAGTAATCTTGAATTTGCTTCCATCTATTAAGACCTATATGCAGGAATATTAGTGGTATACTTTCATCTCTAGAAAGGATTTCTATGCCACCTTGTCCATCTCCATTTTCCTTTAAGAGAGTGTGTGAAGATGATTTGGGAAGCACATTACAGTTGATTTCCAAGGAACTTTGGCACCAAAAATATAGTATTAGTATTGCAGAAGTAGTTTTATTGTCCAAAGATCCGACAAGATGGCGATTGATATATCATATCCTACATTTCTTGCACCATCGTGAAACCTGTCATTGAGAATCAAGGATTGTACATCCCTCTTCCTAATTTTGCTGGGCCATGGGAATCCACTCCATGGATTACATGTCAGGACTACCTTCAACCAAGCATGGTAATTCCTATGTCTTTGTGGTCATGGATTGTTTCTTTAAGATGGCCATTCTGATAGCTTGCAAGACTAACATCTCTATCAAAGCCACTGCTAATCTCTTCTTCAAGCATGTTTAGGTTCATTTCAGGATACCACATACCACCATTCTAGATTGGGAAAGTCAATTCCTCACACCTTTTGGTCCATCCTATGGTAATTGATGGATACCAAGCTCACCAAATCGACTTCCTTACACCCCCAAACCAATGGAAAAATAGAGGTAGTAAACTAGATGATTTTGCATATTTTGAGAATATACAATTCTAAACATACCCACACATGGGATGAGAGTCTTCCATATGTTCAGCATAGCTATGATAAATCCCTTCATATCTTTATTAATGACAAAGAGTTTTAGGTGTGCTCCATTCGAGTACTGACACTCAATGCGTTAGTACACAAAAGAACACTATGGATGGAAGTTGACAAAAACCTATAGATGAGCATGTGCCTTAATGCAAATTGATCCTTCCAGTCTTTCTCAAGTTTTATAAAGTGCTTAAGGTGTACTCGCGACTATTGATATTGCAGCTCGTGAACCATTCACATGTAGCTACATATACAAATGCGATTACATGATCATAGTCTGCATTCATGGGTTTCCTTCATAAAATTCATGTTTCACTCGCAACTTGCTAGTATTCATACCCATGATTACCCTAAGCCAAAATTTAAAAATAAAAACATGTTTAGTTAGAGATAGTTCGGCTCGTAATCATAACGTTCCCAACTTCCCTAACCATCTTAACCTTCGTAACTCCTCCTATTCATAAAGTATAAATAGAGGGGAGGGGTTGAGGTTAAACATATATCTCAATAGAGCAAGGTTATGCTAGAGGAATAACCTTAGAGATTTGGAGCAGCAAAACTCAGTTCCTTATCTTGAAGAGGAGGACTTGTATCATATACAGGTTGTATCTTTCATCACTACTTATCAATAAAGAGATATTTTCTTCCAAATTGATGCATCCATGTTCTTCAATGTTATGATTCATGAATTATATTGTTGTCTTATTGCAACCATAATATTTCATTAATCTCTTATATTACATCTAGGATTCTATAGGAAGTCATCTATCTCTTTTGCAGGTGTGAATATCCCTTAGAGCAGCTGGAGCATTTGGATTGAAGGAGAAAGCTAAGACCAACCTTCATAAACAAGGTACACTAACTTTATTCCCTATTTCTTTCTCAAATTTCTACATAGCTAAATGTCTGCAAGTTTAATTTTGGTATGTTTGTGACCCCATACCCTTAGGTCATAAGGTAGATTTTCCCTTAAAAATAGAACTGATGACTCTGCTGGGGAGTCTAACCTATTTTGGGTCTATTCCATAGGTTCTCCTTTCCAGTTTTTCTCTATTTGATGCTGTAACTATTTTTCTTGGTTTTTACCTTCAGTTTTTAGTTTTTAAGGTTCAGGATCCTTTAGTCATTTCTTTTTCTTTTGAAATTTTTTTACTGTAACCACGGGTTATCTTAGTGACAGTCATGATTTCTTGTAGATATAGGTCATATTTCTAGGGTTTTTCCTGATTTTTTCTTTCTGACTTCTAAGGTGTGTGTGAGGTTCCTTCTTTAATTCAATGATGTTGCTTATGGTCTATGCATTCCACTTTTGCTTGTTAATCGAGTGTTCTTTAGTAGGATAGGTCTGAATTATCTTTTTGTGAATGTGTTGGGTCTTTCCTTCTTGACTGTTTGGTTTGAATACTGGTGTCTTTATAGGTTGTTGGTGTCTAACAACCCTTTCAGAACACTAATTTTCCTTGTATTGTTTTGTAGTGGTCTAGTTTAGTCATTGTTGGCGTAAACCCAACCAACAAAACCCAGTTGATAAGGGTTCCCACTCTGTCATTGCTCAACTTGACGTAATCTCCCTGAGGACCAGTCCAGATAGGTTTTATGTTGTCCAGAAACACCCGTGAAGCAGATGAAGTTTCACCCGAGATGTTCAAGGGAGGGCTGACAGAACCAAGTCTCCGCAGAATAGAAGAGGACTATGGGCATCGACAATTCATCAACTTATCTACCAGATTTGACCAATTACTTAATCATCCATAGAACCATTCATCATTACTCTTTAAAATATTGCATCATTCATTCATAACATATATAATTGCATCATATAACAGAAATAACCATATTATTGTGAAAACAGATCTAGAAAGATAACATTATTCATAAGCAATAAACATCGCATCATAGATCCATGTTGCACACATTCCCCATTGGATTCACAGAAATAGAAATAAAGAAAGAAACAAAAGGATAGCAGTAGTTTAGATCAACCTCTATTTTCTCATATTAATTCTATGAAATCAACCAAATATCCAAAACAGACAACAGTTCAATTGAGTTTCAAGCTCTTGATTCTCATTTTATGATCCCCTCATATTTACAATTATTCTATTTATAGGATTGTGCCTTTACATTCATGGTCCACTTGGATGATTTTCTAACTAATTATTAACTGAGTTTACCAACTAATGACCGATATCTACAAAATATGGTCCAAAAGTACAAAAAGTTACACAAAGTATTCAAAATAGTCTATCTTCTGCCTTGCGTGCCATCTTTGACTTGCACCATGTCTTTTGAGCTTGTGCAACATTCATGATGATGCACAAATGACTTATTCCAAAACCCTTGCCAATAGGCCCCCAATGTAATCTTGTGGCTCGCCCTCAAGCCATGTCAGTTGGACATGGTGTATTCATTGATTTTCAGCTTGAATTCATCATACTATTGAGTGATATCCTTTACCTCATTTTGATTTTCTGAGCAAATTCTTGACTTCCGAGCAAATCCTACCCTAATGGGTGCTCCACCAACTTTGCATTCACTTCCTTCTTACCCTCCTACACAACCTAGAGCGTAGCGACTACTTTCAATGACAATTGGGCTACAATTTCTTGGAACTCGTCGAGTTGGTCATTGCACTTTTGTTGTCGCTCCTGAGCCTTTCCAACTCGTTGTTGTAGCTCATTTAACTACTGACCGCATAATTTGAACAATTGGTGGCATTGTCCTCAATGTCGTCTTCAGTGTTTCTAACTGGCACTCAGCTTCCTGCAACTTATTTTTCAATTGCTCCAACTGTTCATCTTGAACAACACTGCCCCAAAATTGTGTCATCACTTCAGTAATATTTTTCGCATCCTACTCCATTTATTCAAATCTTGTCATGATCTCCTCGATGGCACCCTTCTGTTCCACAATTTTCTATTGTGGTGTGTCTGGGTAGACTAGATCATTCAAAATAATGTTGTCCTATTGTAACTGCGCGATAACTTTCCTGAGTCACTTTTCCTTTGCTACTGGACCCAAATCCATAATGCTTTCACAGATATGCTGACAAGCATCTGTAATGGCCTCTTCTACTTCCCCTTGACTAGAAAAATGGTGATCCTTTTCAATAACAAGGTGGTGGTTTCTTTCTTTAGTTCTGTGATTTCTTCTGCCTCCTTCATCTTTAACTCCTCTTGTGCCTTCTTCAGCACCGTGATTTCTTGCACTTTATCTTCCATCAACATTTCCTTTGCATGGCATAATTCCTCTAATTCTTTCCACAGCGCTTCCTCTTCCTCTTGCGACCACATGTACTGATCACTGATATCCTTATGTCGATCGGCCAACTCTTGGTTGGTGACCCGCCACATGTGTACTAAATTTTGCATAGTCAATTTGTTAATATCCATTGCAACGCTTTGCATCTACTACGGTGAGGAATTCACATCCTCTCATCCAGCGTCAATCGTAATCGGGGGAATCTAAACATTCCTGACCCATGGCTCAGTGCTAATTGACACATATTTCTACATAGCTGTGCTCTCCAAGGTGTGTTTCAAAACATCATTATGTACCAAGTTCAACTTGGATATTACCTCCGTGAATCCCTCATGCGTAGAATTCTTCATTTCCTTGAAGGATTCATTGGTTACGTCATTGACAGCTTTGACAAGCTGTTGTAGCTGTGCCTCCATTTCTAAGATTATGATGCTACCCACATCCTACTCCATTTTCCTCGTAGTCTTTATTTCCTTAAGAATGTGTTGTGCCTTTGGGTTAGTGGGAGTCTCTGTCGACGATTCACCATTGGAGTCATGGTGACTCTATTGGTCAGCTCTTCGTACTGGATTATCAGGTGCATCTTCTGGTGGTCCTGCTGATACTTAGTTGGCACTAATCGGCTCCCACCGTGATGTAGTCCACTCATCAATCATCATATCCAATTCCTCATCTTTCACCTTGTAAGACATGGGTAACCATTGTTTATCTGGGTCGCATCGAGCTTGCACATGAATGGTGTGCGGTCTTATGGTGAACTAAGCAATCCTATGATATTTGGTTGTGGCCTCATTGGATAGTTGAGGAAATTTGATAGCTGCTTCCTGCAACGCTTCCCAGTACACCCAAAAGTGGATTGTGCAATCCTCTTTCCTAGTAGGTTCCTCGACCCACCATATAGTTTGATACCGTGCACCCTTGCACACCTTAACTGCTTCAACTTCCATCCCTTGGTAATCCACTGGTTCCATCCAAGCCACTAATGCGATTAGGATCAATAGCTAGATATATGTGAAAGGCCACTCTCCAGTCTAAACTGCTATTGCATCCTCTGTGAATTGGTTCAACAAGAAGAGAACCCGGTTCATTTGCACCCCTTCTGTGCATTATTCTGCACATGAAATCACCCCTAAAGTGCACTAGATGGGGTGATTCTTGCGAACAATATTGCTTTCTAAGATAGTGGCATCGATAAATACCGTGCAATCATTGATGCTATCAATGTGATATGCTCTGCTATCATGCTACAATTCATACTTCATCTTCAACTATGCAGCAAGCCACTTATCATTATCCCTGCCTTTGAAGTATTGTGATGGGTTTGGCCCATCCTTTGGAAACCCCGTAATGTTTGAAATAAAATCCACCATGACTACGATTGGTGTGTCTAACCACAATGCCCCTCCATGAAATCAAGCTAAGAGTTTCTTGACACAGGTATTTACTTCATTCAGCCGCCCAAAATGTGGCATGTTGATGAGTCCTAGCAATCCAGCTATATCCAATCCCTGCACCCATTCCTGTGGGATACACACTATGGCCCTACCTGCGACTAAGGGAAAAGACTCATAAGGATAATTTTCTCTATCCTGTAACACCAGCAAGTCGTGGTCGTTGTACTTCATCTTCACCAATGCTGGGACAATATATGTGTTGCATGCTATTCTTTTTTACAACGGTGGCATCTTTGGCTGATACTTCTGGTCGGGTGGGAGCGATGTAGCCCGGGATGTCCTTAATTGAGACCTTGATTCGAACCGCTAAATCTACAGTACTGGAGCTAGATGGCCTCGTCTATGTAGTTGCATCTTCTTGCGCCTTGACAGATGTTCTTGTCTACCTCTTTGTCTGTAACACCCCGGTTTTGACCCTATTGCATTGATGTATATGATGTAAATATTATATCAAATCATGACAAGGGGCTCAAGGCCAAGATCCTGTCATTGATTAATGTTTGGTATATAGGCGATCATGGTTGATGCCTATGGTTTATGTGCTAATTCAATAACGTTTGTAAACATCATGTAAATATGCTAGTTTTGACCCACGCGTTCACATTTTGGATTTACTCTCATGTTTTGAGAGCCATGGGATGTTCAAATTCGGAGGAGGATTCACCACCATGTTTGTTTTTCCTAGGAGAGTGACATTGTGGTAGCAACGAAGCTCTACCTATGTGTATCTTTCACGTTCTGCGAGTGTTTAGTGACATTGTGATAGCCGTGGAGCTATACCTATGTGTATCCTTCATGTGCTGTGAGAATTTTTCCCTGGAAAGATTGCGATGGTTGTGTTGCAGCGTTGATGTAAAATATAGAGTGTGCGAGACCCTATTACCTATGTTCCAGAGTAAAACTAGTGTTGTAGAGTCTCCCTGTGGTTGTTATGTTGTGCACCCTGGTTTGGGTCTGAGCTATGTACAATACTTAGGAATGGGAGAGACGTAGAATATGCTTGAGAAACCTAGTGTGGAACCTCATGATAAGATAAGAGTGGCTGGTAAACCTACTATGCACACCCTGAAGAGCACTAGAAGGGAAGGTGTAGCCCGAGGGACTGTGGAGCATAGAAGGGGACACTTCCTTGTGTTGGATGTGTATGCAGTGGGGAAGCCAGGCCATATAGGTCATGTGAAGGTTTTCTTAGCTCTTTATATGATCTCACTAGATTATTAGTTCTTGTGGAAATTGAACCCAAGAGATAGAACAATTACACTCACAAAATTGCTAATCAAACATGCAAAATTAACACCAAAGGAGACTGAAATTGGAGCATAACACTAATCTGTATTGAGTAAGTGTACAATAGCCAACATTATGAAGTAATAGGATTTTTTAATATATAATTACATGAGAGATTCTAAAGCATAAATATGCCATTCAAAATAGTCAAAAAGAAGGCTTAACAAAACTAGTCAAATCCCCCATAGGTGCATAAAGCAGCTTCCAAATCTAGGTAATGCTCACGAATTGTCTAAGTCAAGTGGGAAAGATAAAGAGGGATGGAAATAAAACTCATACATGCTTTTATTTGGATAAAAGGAGGGAGAATGATGTGGGAAAAAAACAAGGCAGTTACAACTAGTCTAGCTTTTCCTTTGCCTTAATTCAGAAATAAAACAAGGCAGCTTTACATAAAAAGCAGATATGCACTTTGGAGAATATAAAATAAAGAAGGCATGCTAAAATGTGTTTCTAGGATGTTTCCCAAGTGCTCCATGACTCATTTTTAGCATGTGTTTACTTCTAGGACATGTAGAAGGAAACTAGCATAGAGTGGATTCTAGGAAACTAGGTAATAAGACAAAAATGATTAAATTAATTTCTAAGGTAGGTAACTATGGGTTGATTATTCTAACACCCCCCCTTAATTATGAATTTATGAGTAAATATTAGAAAACTATAGGGACTAGAAACAAGGCTTAGTCACCCTTTACATACTGCTTGTCCATACAACCAAGGAAAGAGGCCAAAACCTAGTGGGAAGATCCTCCCTTAAACATGGACAAGAAAACCAAATTTGGAAATATTGTCATCAATCATGCTTCACAGCATGATCAGCAATCCTCAGCAGTGATTTGAGATTGCTGAATCTCTTCTAACAAGAAAACTTTGGTGAAGATGTCTGCTACTTGTTCTGAAGATGCATAGAAGAGTAGATGAATGGTACCATCATGTACAAGATGTCTGATGTGTGCATATGGATATAAATGTGCTTGGTTTGCTGTCTCTGAACTTGATCATTGCATATTTGAATGGTGCTCTAATTATCACAGTAGATAATAGTTGAAAACTCTGATTGAAAGCTGCATTCTCCAAGTATTCCCTGCAACCACAAACATTGAGTTGTTGCATTTACAACTCCCCTATACTTAGCTTTTGTAGATGAGAGTGCTATAGAACTTTTATTCTTTATTGACCAACTGATTGGTCCTTCTGCAAGCATGAACACATATCCTAATGTATACTTTCAATCTATGTTTTCACCTTCCCAATCACTATCAATAAACCCAATCAAATCAAGATCAGATTTTGCTTTGTAGAAGATCACATGAGTTCTTGTTCCTTGAAAAAAATTTAGGATCCTTTTGGCTGCTCTCTATTGGATCTCATGAGGCTGATCCATGTATCTCGAAGCCACATTAATTGCATAAGATAGATCAGTTCGATTGTGTGTAAGATAAAGCAAACACCCAATCAACTTCCTATACAGTGTATTATTTACCATAGGAGAAGAACCTGCTTCTTCAAGCTTAACTCCTGAAAGGAAGGGAGTCTTGCTTGGCTTGTAATATTTCATGTTGAAATTTTTCAGAAAATATAAGGCATACTTGGACCTCCATGTGATGTACCTCCCACTGCTTCGAAGCTGCAATGGCTAAAGCTAGCCTTATGGAGTCCATCTTTGCCACTGGTGAAAAGGTTTCATTGTAGTCAATACCATGTACTTGTGAGTATCCCTTGGATACCAATCTTGCCTTATATTTCAAAGGTGAACCATCAGTAGAAAAATTAGTCTTGAAAACCCACTTACATAGAACTAGCTTCCTCCCTAGGGGAATATCAACCAGTTCCCAAGTGTTGTTCTTCTGGAGCGAGCTAAATTCTTCTTTCATGGTTGTTTACCATATTGGATCATGTGCTACATATTCATATTTCTATGGATCTGATTCAACCATCATATAGCACTTCTCAGCAAATAGAGGATCTTTCACACAAAGGGCACTCTCAAATTGAGATCTAGTCCTCCTAGTGTCATTAGGATTTCTAGCTAGTTCCCCATATGCATGAATGGTATTTGCTGCCCATTTTGGTCTTGTAGGAGTGTTAGGATCTACAATCAAATCATCATTATCAGACATATCAGAATCAGCAAACTCATTAGTCTCTTCACTTACAATCAATGGATCTGGCGGTGAAAAAGATTCTCCAACTTCAACAGCTACTAAATGCCCTTCTTGGAACTGAACACTTCTTTCAATGAAAGCTTTGTTATTTCTCAAGTTTATCAGCTTGTACCCTTTTAAATATTCAGAATACCCAACAAATAGGCACTCTTGGCTTTGGGGTTGCAAAGCCTTCCTCTTTTCTATTGGAATTCTAGCCCAAGCCTTTGAGCCAAAAATCCTGAAATGGGTCACATCTGGCTTGTGCCCACTCCAAGCTTCAAAAGGAGTCATACCATAAAGATACTTATGAGGAACCCTATTCTAGATGTAGGATGCACAGTTTATAGCCTCGGACCAAGACTTTGGTGGCAAATTCTTAGCCTCCATCATCCAGGTTTCCATCTCCTTCAATGACCTGTTCTTTCTCTCAGCAACACCATTTTGTTGTGGTGTGTAAGGGATCGAATGCTACATCTGAATACTTGCATCTTTACAATACTGAATGAACTTAGACTTGGCATACTCACCACCATTGTTAGATCTGAGGATCTTGAGTTTCCTCCTAGACTGGTTTTCAACCAAGGATTTAAAGACTTTGAAGAGGTGTAAAAATTCAGACAATTGCTTTAGGAAGTGAACCCGACAATACCCGGAAAAGTCATCTATAAAAGTGAGTGCATATTTGGCTTGAATCATGGACATATGAGGAAATGGACCAGAAATGTCACTATGGATCAAATCAAGAGGTGCAGAGTTTCTCTCATGACTAGCTCTCTCATACTTGTGCTCTGGGTGTTGTCCTAGGATACAACCTTGATAGACTCCCTTAGAAAACTTGATCTTTGGTAACCCTATGACCATATATTTTTCACTCAAATAAGAAAGATACTTGTAGTTAATATGGCCAAATATTTCATGCCAAAGCTTGCTTGCCTCATTAGCATGAATCAGAAGAAAATAGGGGTTTGAGTAGGGTAGAAAATGGGAAAACGTGTATACCTTCGAAGTGTGATCAACAACACCTTTTTCTATGACTTTACCATTTGAAATATCAGTGATTTCAACATAATCAGGGGAGAAGATGAACTTATTTGGAGACCCAGTGTGAGTCATCTGATACACTGACAAGAGATTAGAGGAAAGACATGGAACATACAACATATTATTGAACTTACCATGGTCAAGATCAATCCTTCCCTTCCCCAAACTATCAATGAGAGAGTCATCTCCCAAAACTATTGGTGGACCTTTTGACATGTCAAGAGAGGAGAATGCCTCTTTTTTCAAAACCATATGTCTAGAAGCTCGAGAGTCTATGATGAAGCTAGGTGAGCTTGATGTGCCAACAACCAAGGCATGTACTCTCTCTCTGTCCTCTGAATTTGATCCTCCTTCCTTCTTCTTTAAGCAATCAGGAAGGGAGATGTTTTTCTTCTCCAAGAGTTGGGTCAACATGTCAATTTTATTCTTCATACAAGAGCTCTTAGGATGATAGCCCTTACTATAGTATACGCACTTGATCATTTCTCCTTTGTTATTCTTCTTATGGGAGTTCTTCTTGGAACCTTGGGGCTCCTCTTGAGACTTAGAATTGTCTCTCTTTTGCTCAGGTGGATTTTTATATTTTTTCTTTCTTCTTGAATCCACCCTTGAATCTCCAACAACCAAAGCTTAGTCTTTGGAAGGTTTTATGGTGCCCATCATCACCAACTTATCTTGTTCCTGTGTGAGGGATTCTGTGAACTCTGCAAGCTTAGGCATCTTCCAGGATCAAGCTGTCAACTTGGTGGCATGGAAGGTCAAAAAAAAATACTGAATAGTCAGGGCCAATTTTTGAGAGTATGGCCAAAACTAGTTTCTCTTCCTTCTTTTCGACCCCACACTATTTCAACTGCAAAACAAGGGCCTTAAACTTGGAAAAGTAGAGTTGCAATGATTCGAAGATACTGGGAATCAAGGAGATCAGCTCATTCTTGATTTGATGTCCTCTCATCTCATTTGTCTTTCAAAAAATATCTACAAGCTTCTCCCACACTTCATTAGGTGATGCCAATCCATCAAGATGGAAGAGGAGGTCTCTTGAAATGCTCAGACACAAAAGACCATAGGCCTCATCCCTCCTGTTGTGCCATTTTATTTTCTCTACAACTGCATTGGGCTCTTCCTTGATTTCCATAGTCACCCTGTAGAGACCTTTCTCTCTCAACAATATCTCCATCTTAGCTTTCCACTCAAATAAATTGAATGGAGTTAAGATTATCTTATGAGATTGGTCCATACCTCAGAAACTGTGCCCTTCAGTCAGCAGAATATGCTCCCACTCAAGATCTAGAACCTGCAATAGAAATATGGGAGGATACAAATTGATATACAAAGGCTCTGATACCATGTGGAAATTGAACCCAAGAGATAGAACAATTACACTAACAAAATTGATAATCAAACATGCAAAATTAACACCAAAGGAGACTGAAATTGGAGCATAACACTAATCTGTATTGAGTAAGTGTACAATAGCCAACCTTATGAAGTAATAGGCTGTTGTAATATATAATTACATGAGATATTTTAATGCATAAATATGCCATTAGAAATAGTAAAAAAGAAGGCTTACCAAAACTAGTTAAATCCCCCATATGTGCATAAAGCAGTTTCCAAATCTAGGTAGATGCTCACGAATTGTATAAGTCAAGTGGGAAAGCTAAAGAGGGATGGAAAGACAACTCATACATGCATTTATTTGGAGAAAAGGAGGGAGGATGGTGTGGGAAAAAAACAAGGCAGTTACAACTAGTCTATCTTTTCCTTTACCTTAAATCAGAAATAAAACAAGGAAGCTTTACAAAAAAAGAAGATATGCACTTTAGAGAATCTGGAATAAAGAAGACATGCTAAAATGGGTTTCTAGGATGTTTCCCAAGCACTCCATGACTCAGTTTTAGCATGTGTTGACTTCTAGGACATGTAGAAGGCAACTAGCATAGAGTGGAATCTAGGAAACTAGGTAATAAGACAAAAATGATTAAATTAATGTCTAAGGTAGGTAACTATGGGTTGATTATTCTAACAGTTCTTCCTTCCCATTTCCTTAGAATCCTGATAAACCCAACTGGAAGTATGTATTGGCTGGTAGCCTGATAAACCCATCTGTTGGCTTGGCTATGTCTTGTTGTGTTTGACTTAGTGAGTAACCTTTGGTTGGGAAGTCTGATAAACCCAGCAGTGAGATGGATTGATTGTGTATAGTTTGATAAACCCATCTGTTGGATTGAATGGTCCTTAAAGGTGAATGTTGGCTTGACTATGTTCAGTCTGTGATACCCAACTATGAGATGGCTTGGTTGAGTGGCCTGTGAAACCCATTTGTTGGAATGTTTTACCCTACAACCTGATAAACCCAACTATGTTGGCTTGGCTGAGTGTTATTGCACCTTGGATATGTATGAGTCTACTAAGTGTTCCCTTATTCCTTGAGGAAATCAAGCCCAGCTCAGGGGTGGCGGTGTCAGATTGATGAGCACACTGGCCTATGGTTGGGTGGAACGTTGTAGCGACATAGCTGGTTGTAGAACAAGTTCTGTTCAAGATAAGTGTCCTTGTCTATGTTATTCTCTGCAATTGTATTCCTTGTATTGTAAATTGCTTGATGGAATGTGATGAACATGTTGCTGTGTTGAATTGATGCATTGTTCCTTTGAGTAACTGCAATGATAGGAATCTATGTATGTTTTCCATCAATGCATTTCAAACTAATTTGCAGGATAGATTGGCTAGATTGGTAATGGCCAAAATGATCAGATCGATCCCAGAATTCAGTGAAAAATTTGAGTTTCCTACTAGAAATCTCCATTTACCCTATTTGTGGGATGTGGGATGCGGAATGCTAGTTCGTAGATCATGGCTTACTGTAATTTTCCCTTTCGAAACTTGTGGGATGCAGGATGCCGAATTGCGGTGTCACGATTTCAACATTTCCCAGGCCCACAAGTTCATGTTTCCGCACCGTTGATCTTTGTGGGATGATTACTCGCCATTGATCTGTTCTCGATGCGGGATGTTGGATTCTGGCTGCGGGAAGCAAGACGAAAATTTTCATAACTCTCCAACCCCACAATTCAGGATTTCAGCATCTTTGATTTTTGCGGGTGGATTATGAACTGTTGATTTGGTTCTAGTCTGCGGGACTATTCGAGATCGTTGATTTTCGCTACATTTTCTCTCCACTGTCCAATCTCTTTTGAGATATTTCTCTGTAGATAATATAGCTGATCAATGGAAGATGAGAGGGAGCGTGATAGTGTTGGAAATGTCAAGAAGTGGGTCACAACCATGCCCTGTGTTTCAATGAACAGTAAAAGTTCTTGATGAATTTTTTTTTCCTCATGATAATGGGGTATGGGTACATGACATTGTGGTATCAGAGCTGTGGGTTGCATCATTAGGCCTGGATGGGCTAGAAATAAGTCAAAAGTACCCTCTAATAACAACTTGTAGTACACTACATTGTGGTATCAATGTTGTTGGTTCCAGCATTGGGCCTAGATAGGCTAGATGACAGTAAGTAAAATGGTTTTGATTTTGAATTACTATGTATCTAACAAATGGTATTGATAACACATTTTGCAGGGGCATAGTACATTTTGGAAAGTGGGTTGTTGGCTCAGCCATGAGAACCCATGATAGATATGAGGCACGAGATTCCTACGAGCATGCACAAAATGCTATGGGGGAAAACATCCGAGCCAAAAATGATGATATCAAGTCTAATGGAAGGATATTTCAAGAGACACTGCCGAACATTCTATCCACCATGAGAATCCTAATTAAAGCTCAGGAAGAGAAACATCAACTGAATGCTGCCATGTTGCAAAGTTTGACAGACATCTAGCGACGGATGAGATAGGGACAACGTCCAACAAATCCATAAGGTAGTAAGAGTAGTACCAGAGGAAGGAAGAGGTCTCCTAGTGATTTATCTAAATCCAAAGGATCCACTGAGGATTCTAGCTCTTCGTCTCACGGGAAAAATAGAAGGAGACGTTACAAGAACAAATCATGGGATGAGTTTAAGAAGTCAAGGCCGACCACCTTCAATGGTGAGACAAAGAATGATCAAGAAGCTGAGGCTTGGATTCTTGGGATGAGGAAGTATTTACAAGTCCAATATTATTCAAGAAATATGAAGGCTAGAGTATCCATCTTCAATTTGACTGGTAGGGCATTGATATGGTGGGAGCACTGCAGGCAAGTGAAGAAGATTAATGAAAGGAAAATTGTGTGGAAACAGTTCAAGAAGTATTTCAAGCATAAATATCTCTCTGACAGGTACTATGATGACAAGATTAAAGAATTCCATGAGCTGATATTGGGACAGCAGACCATGGAAGAGTATGCAAATAATTTCTTGGAACTGTTAAGGTATGAGGTACATCAAAGATGAAAAGGTGAAAATATAGCGTTTCGTGAGTGGATTGCCTCGATATTACAAAGACAAAATTGAGTTTTATGAGCCTAGAACTATGAAAAAAACAATAAGGAAAGCTAAGTATTGCTATGAGAAAAGCATAGGAAAACTTGACTATCAGAAGACTTGAAGGACAAGAAGAATGAGAAGTCCAACCAAAGGAAGAAAGGTTTTAAACCTTCTAACTTCAGAAATCAGCAGAAGTAGCCATCCCAAGCGAAAAAGCATCCAGCTAGAGTGGTGGGAGAAAATCCAAGAGATCCACAACATATCACATAACCACTCCAATGTTGGAGATGTGGAGGACCCCACATGCACAAGAATTTCCCACTCGAGAATGAGAGTGCAAGGCCAGCTTACAACCTTCAATAAGTGGAGAGAGTGGGTGAAGTAGCAAGAGCCGTCCCTAGGATTTATGCAGCGCTGGAGGACTGTCTAAGGAAGATCACCAATCAACTATGGTTGAATTTGCAGGTAATATTGTCGAGCAATCTGTTTCTATTTTTATTGAACCTGGTTCTATTCATAGTTACATTGCTCCTAGAGTAGTGGAGATTTGTGTTTTCAAGAAAGTAAAGCATATGAAATCTTGGTTAGTTCAGCTAGCCACTGGAACTAAGAGAAAGGTTAGTGAAGTGGTAGAGAAGTGTCCATTAGTGATGAATGGATTGGCCACTTGTGTAGATTTGAATGTTCTACCACTTTGTTCCTATGATGTTCTCATTGTAATGGATTGGTTAGAAGCTCACAGAGTGAAACTTGATTGTTATAATAAGAATTTTGAATGCATGGATGAAGAAGGGAAACTAGTAGTTGTGAAAGGAATTCCAAAGGTGATTTCTGTTAGGCATATTTAAGCAATGTAGCTGAAGAAGTTATACAGGAAAGGTTTCCAGTTATATGCAGCCCATATTTTGGAGGCAACAGAAAATGAAACTCCTAGGTTGGAGGACTTTCATGTCTTGCAAGAATTTAGGGATGTGTTTCCTGATGAGATTCCAGGGCTTCCTCCAAAGAGGGACATTGATTTCACAATTGAACTTGTTCTAGGAGTAGCACCAGTGTCCAGGACACCCTATAGGATGAGTACACCATAAATTCTAGAGTTGAAGATGCAACTGCAAGAGTTGTTGGAAAAGAAGTATATCCTACTGAGTGTGTCTCCTTGGGGAGCACCAATTTTGTTTGTAAAGAAGAAATATGGTACACTCAGGATGTGTATTGATTACAGACAGTTGAACAAAGTCATTGTGAAGAAAAAATATACTTTGCTTAGGATTGATGACCTCTTTGATCAAATGAGAGGAACAAAGGTATTTTCCAATATTGACTTGAGGTCTGGTTACCATCAAGTGAGAATAAAGGATGAAGACATTCATAAGACAACCTTCAGAACAAGGTATGGGCATTATGAGTTTGTAGTGGTACCATTTGGTCTCACAAATGCACCAGCGACATTTATGTGCCTTATGAATAGTGTCTTCAGTAGGTATTTGGACAAGTTTGTTCTTGTCTTCCTTGATGACATTCTTGTTTATTCTAAGAATGAGGAAGAGCATGAAGAAAATTGGAGGTTAACATTGTAATTGCTCAGGGAGCATAAGTTGTATGAAAATTTGAGCAAGTGTTCCTTCTATAGAGATAGAATTCAGTACTTAGGTCACATTATCTCAAAAGAGGGTATATCTATGGACCTTTCCAAGATTGAAACCATTATGAATTGGCCTACTCCAAGAAATGCGACAAATGTGAGATCTTTTATGGGACTTGTAGGATACTACAAGAGATTCATTGAAGGATTCTCCAAGTTTGCACATGCCATTACTTCTTTGCAAAAGAAGGGCATAAAGTTTCAATGGGCAATGAGGTGTGAAGAAAGCTTCAAGCGGTTGAAGAACCTTCTCACAAGTGCATTGGTTTTGAAAGATTTTGTGGTGTGTACTGATGCATGTGTTCAAGGGATTGGAGGAGTCCTTATGCAAGACAACCACGTGATATGTTATGAGTCCATAAAATTGAAGGAACATGAGAAGAAATATGCTACTCGTGATCTAGAACTTGCAGCCATAGTACATGCTCTCAAGATGTGGAGGCATTACTTGATGGGTAGAAGATTTGAGCTAAGGACAGATCATTGTGGTATGTAGTGTTTGTTTGATCAGCCTACTCTGAATGCTAGGCAAGCTAGATGGATGGAGTTTTTATGTGAGTTTGATTTTGAGATCAAGTACATAAAGGGGAAAGATAATAAGGTAGCTAATGCGCTCAACGAGAAGATGCAGGAAATGCATGTGGCATCCGTTAGTGTTTTCCAATCGGAGTTGAGGTAGCAGATTGTTAATCATGTTGCTGAAGATGATTTGTATGGACATATTAAGGACAAATTGCAGTAGCAAAGCCTTGAGAAGAGGTATGAGGGATATAACTTGGAATAAGATGGACTTCTTACTTACAAGAACTGAATTTACATTCCAAATGTAGTAGATTTGAGGAGAGTTGTTATGGACGAGATCCATCAAGCTCCATATTCTAGTCACCCAGTATATCAAAAGATGATTGCTACAGCTAGAAAGCAGTACTTTTGGCCAAGAATGAAAAATGACATGGCTGAATAAATTTCTAGGTGCATGAAATGTTAGCAAGTGAAGGTTGAGCATCAACACCCATTGGGTTTGTTGCAGCCTTTGCTAGTTCAAGAATGGAAATGGGAAGTTATTTCCATGGATTTTATTACAGGATTGCCAATGACTTGGAGACAGCATGATTCCATCATGGTTGTGGTGGATAAGTTGACAAAGGCAACACATTTTATACTAGTTAAGTCTACGCGTAAGACTGATGACATTACAAAGATCTTCATGAAGGAGATTTTCAAATTGCATGGATTTCCTAAGGAAATAGTCTCTGACAGAGATGTCAAGTTCACTTCCAATTTTTGGAAGGGGTTATTTGTGGATTTTGGTACAAAGCTGAACTTCAGCACTACTTACCATCCTCAGACTGATGGGTAGACATAGAGGGTAAAACAAGTGCTTGAAGACATTCTTTGCATGTACGTAATGGACAAACCAACCAAGTGGGAATATTATTTACACCTGGTAGAGTTTGCTTATAACAATGGACAACAAGCTTCCTTGGGGATGAGTCCATATGAATATTTGTATGGTAGGAGGTGTAGGAGACCAGTGACTTGGGATAATCCAGTGAACAGGTTTTTGATTGGTCCAAAATTGCTCAAGAAGATAGAGCAAGAGGTTGTAAAGATCAGGCAGAATTTGAAGGCAACCCAGGACAGACACAAAAGCTTTGCTGATAAGCATAGGGTGAACAGAGAATTCAGTATTGGGGATCATGTTTACCTCAGAGTGAGGGAAAAGAAGAGTTCCTTGAAGCTTGGAAGTTGTTCCAAGTTGTCACATAGAAACTGTGGGTCGTTCGAAGTGCTTGAAAGAATAGGGCTAGTTGCATATAGACTTGCATTTCCTGCTAGCACTAGGGCTCATAATTTTTTTCATGTTTCTTTGCTTAAGAAATATATACATGACCCTAAACATGTGATAAATTGGGATGTTATTCAGGTGGAATCCGAGGGAGAGTTCTGAATCAAGCCAATGTGCATCCTCGACAGGAAGGTCACCATGCTCCAGAACTGAGCCATAGGACAGGTAAAGCTGCAGTGGGAGCACTATGGTCCTGAAGAGGCTACATGGGAGATGGAGGATGCCATGCGATTGGCACATCCATTTTTGTTCAAATTTGCGGAGCACTGAAGCAATGCCAGTGTAGCATTTTGTTCAATTTTGTAAGCACTAAGGACAGTGCTATTGAAGGGGAAGGGGAATGTAACACCCCAGTTTTGACCCCAATGGATTGATGTATATGATGTAAATATTATATCGAATCATGAAAAAAGGCTCAAGGCCAAGGCCCTGTCATTGATTAATGTTTGGTATATAGGCGATCATGTTTGATGCCTATGGTTTATGTGCTAAGTCAAGCACATTTGTAAACATCATGTAAATATGCAAGTTAACATAAAACCCACAACCAACTATGTCAATGCAATGAATAATGAGATGAGGGTATGCTTTTCCTAAGCATAAGGGGGTGGTAATGTTAAACTTGAGCCAGTTTGGGTGAAATCCATGTGTCATGGGGAGAACCCATCAGAACTGTCAACTACCCTCTTTCTTGTCTTCTCTTCCCAACCATTTATTCTTCTAGAACGTGGTTGATGTAGTTATTTCTTGGAAGGGGAAGAGTATGGGAAATTTTGAATTGGACAGAGCACCAAGTTTTGGAATGTTGTGTTTTTATTGCATGGACAAGAAAACACTAGAACCGTATGCTAGTTTTGACCCACGCATTCACATTTTGAGAGCTGCAGAGCATTTAGATTCGGAGGAGGATTCACCACCATCTTCATTTTTCGTAGGAGAGTGACATTGTGGTAACAATAGAACTCTACCTGTGTGTATCTTTCATGTTCAGCAACTGTTTAGTGACATTGTGATAGCCACGGAGCTCTACCTGTGTGTATCCTTCGCATGCCGCGAGTATTTTTCCCTGGAAAGACTGTGATTGCTATGTTGCAGTGTTGATTTAAACTACACAGTGTATGAGACCCCGTTACCCATGTTCCAGAATAAAACTGATGTTGTGGAGTCTCCTTGTGGTTGTTGTGTTGTGCACCCTGGTTCGGGTCTGAGATATGTACAAGACTTAAGAATGGGAGAGATGTAGAACATGCTTGATAAACCTAGTGTGGAACCTCATGATAAGATAAGAGTGGCTGGTAAATATGATATGCACACCCTAAAGAGCACTGGAAGGGAAGGTGTAGCCTGAGGGAATGTGGAGCAGAGAAGGGGACACTTCCTTGTGTTGGATGTGTAGGAAGTGGGGAAGCTAGGCCAGATAGGTCTTATGAAGGTGTTCTTAGCTCTATAGATGAGCTCACTAGCTTATCAATTTTTCCTGTCCATTGCCTTAGAAGCCTAATAAATCCAAGTGGAAGGTGGCTTGGTCGGTAGCCTAATAAACCCATCTATTCGCTTGGTTGTGCCTTGTTGTGTTTGACCTGGTGAGTAACCTTTGGCTGGACAGTCTGATAAACCCAACAATGAGATGGCTTGACTGTGTATAGTCTGATAAACCCATATGTTGGCTTGATTGGTCCTTAAACGTGAATGTTGTCTTGACTGTGTTCAGTCTGTGATACCCAACTGTGAGATGGCTTGAATGAGTGGCCTGTGAAACCCATCTGTTGGAATGTTTTACCCTGCAGCCTGATAAACCCAACTGTGTTGTCTTGGCTGAGTGTTATTGCATCTTCGCTATGTATGAGTCTACTAAGTGTTCCCTTAATATGGGGGTGGCGGTGTCGCTAAGAGATTGATGAGCACACTGGCCTATGGTTGGATGGAACATTGCAATGACATAGCTGGTTGCGGAACAAGTTCTATTCAAGATAAGCATTCTTGTCTACATTATTCTCTGCAATTGTATTCCTTGTATTGTAAATTGCTTGATGGAATGTGATGAACATGTTGGTGTGTTGAATTGATGCATTATTCCTTTGAGTAACTACAATTATAAGCATCTATGTATGTTTTCCATCAATGCATTTTGTACTAAGTTGCAGGATAGATTGGCTAGATTGATAATGGCCGAAATGATCAGATCGATCCAAGAATTTAGTGAAAAATTTGAGTTTCCTGCTAGAAATATCCATTTACATAGTTTGCGGGAAGCGAGATGCAGGATGCAGAATGTTGGTTCATAGATTGTGGTTTCCACAATTTTCCCTTTCGTAACTTCCGTTCCACAACTTGCAAGATGCGGGATGTAGAATCGTGGTGTCGCGATTTCCACAATTCCCATCCTCGCAAGTTCAAGTTTCTGCACCGTTGATCTTTGCAGGATGATTATACACCATTGATCTATTCCCGATGCAGGATGTGGGTTGCAAGAAGAGAGAAGACAATTTTTGTAACTCTCTGACCCCACAATTCGAGCTTTCCACACAGTTGATTTTTGCGTGTGGATTCTGAACCGTTGATTTGGTTCCAGTTTGTGGGACTATTTGAGATCATTGATTTCCATCGTGTTTTCTCTCTATTGTCTGATCTCCTCTGAGATATTTCCCTGCAGATCATCTAATTGATCAATGGAATATGGGAGGGAGCGTGACAATGTTGGAAATGTCCAGAATTGGGTCGCAACCATGCCCTTTGTTTCGATGAATAGTAAAAGTTCTCAATGAAATTTGTTTTCTGCATTATGATGGGGTATGGGTACGTGAAATCATCGATGCCGGAGAGCTAGGATTCTAAGCCTGCCACTTCTTCTTCATGATCGACGAAGATCCGACTAGTATACTAACAACTTTCTCGATAACAATGACTGGTCTAAGCGGCGAGTCCCTCTCACTCGAAATATATACTATGTCTAGGGTGCTCTCCATGCTACAACAATGCCCTACAAGGTTCTAGTCATCACGCATCCTCTTCTTCACTTTGCAACTCTTGCAATTCACTTGGTAGCTCTAGAACTTAATTTCGCTTCAACAATCCTTAGAAATCAATTTAGCACAGTGGTGCTTTCAACTCACCTCAAGAACCTTCTTATAGCATCCAATCAATCCATCCTAATTATTACCAAATCATGTATTAACTTCCTAAATCCACCATCGATCCTATCAACCCAATGGTCAGATCCTCCATCAATACATGTTGCTTCAACAAGCATCACTAGTTAATTTCTTTAACTGTTCTACATTTATTTCTAATCTGACTATGTTTTGACCCTATAACTATTGCGATAGATCTTCCTAACTGTGCTACTAACTCCCCTACTAGTGCACCCCTTCTTCTAACTATCTATCCCCCCCCTTTTTTTGTTTGAATGTGTAGTGCCTCAAGCACTATGCTATTATGGCCCTGTCCTATAGGGATTCACTCGGCTACCATTCATCAGTTTTTGTAGCACCACTCCATCTAATTGCTGCAGTTGAAATGCCCCCTAGAATTAATGGAATTAACAAGATATGGACCTAACCAGTGCATCTGTAACTTACCTAGATGCTTCATGAACTTTATGTCATATGGCAGCACCAAATATCCTTGCTAAAATTGTTTGTTCTTTATGTAGCGATCATGCCAAGCATTCTGTCGATCCTTCGTGATGCGTTGATGGAAACCTGCAATAAAATAGTCCTCTTTAAGATGTATCAACTATGCCACATGCTTCTATAGCATTGCTTCGTCATCCATACCCATCACTACTGCAATGCACAAACTAGGAACAATGTACTCCATAGGCATGACTGTCTCTTTCCCATATACCAATTTGAACAGTGTTTGTCTCATTAATCTATTGGAAGTGGTGTGATATCCCCACAATACTACTGGAATATTCAAATCCCAGTCATCTCGGTTAGCATTACATACCTTTGTAAGTGCATGCTCTAAGATATTGTTGAATGCTTCTACAGTTCCATTCACGTGTGGATGATATGGGGTACTTTTCTTGTGTTGTATCTGTAACTCCTCCATAAGCACTCTTACTATGTGGTTTATGAAATGACTACCTTGGTCACTCATCATTATCCTTGGGAATCCAAACCGTGTGACTGTGTCACAATATTATCAAATAGGAATCTTGTTGTTGTCGCAGCAATGAAATCCACAACTGGTGCAGCCCCCTCCCACCTCTTCAAATATTATGTTTTTGTGATTATATAACATTCATTGGTTCTCTTCCTAGGTGGCTTTATTGGACCCACAAAATCCATGACCCATTTATCAAAAGGTTGCAAGGTTACTTGTGGTACTAGCGGCATCTCATCCCACCGTGATGGTTTTCCATTTCATTGATAGACATCGCAGCTCTGTGCATAATATGTCACATCATTATGTAAAGTGGGCAACCAGAGACCTATGCGAAGCACCTTCCTTGCAGTAGCATGACCCCCATAGTGTCCCCCAGTGACTCTCGCATGTGCTTCTGCCAATATATGCCCTTGTTCGTGTGGTAGGACACACTGCCACAAAATTTCATCTGGTCCAAGATTATATAGGTGTCCAGCAATCAACTAGAAATCAAAAGCTTTAACCACCAACTGCTTCTTTTGACATGTTGAAAATTCCTCTTTTGTGATTCCTCTCACCAAAAATTGGATTATTTGAGCATAGTAGTCATCTACCATGTCGATTCTGGAAAACTGCGCAACAGGAAATCCTTCTTCAATATTGGTGGGCTCCTTTCCTATCTCAATTCGGGACAAATGATCAGGTCCAACATTTAAGCAACCCAGCTTCACAATTATTTCAAAATCAAACTCTTGAAAGAGAAGTAGCCAACGACATATCTTCCCCTGCAACACAGGCTTATTGACTAGGTACTTCAAAGCATAATGGTCGGTAAACATCTTGAAATGACCACCTAAAAGTTAATGCCTGAATTTTTGCAGCACATATACCATTGCCAGACCTGCTCTCTTTGTGGTCGTATAGTTTTTATTAGCAAATGACAACTTTTGACTAGCGAAATCAATCGAGTGATCAAGATATCCTTCTCTTCGATGCATGAGCACTACTCCCAGTGCGATAGACGATGCATCAACATGGACATGGAACTCCTTGTTCTAGTCTAGGAACACAAGTATGGGTGTTGAAACCATCTCGGAATTTAGTGCATTGAACATTCCTTGACATTCTGGACTCCATACAAATGCAACATCTTTCTTCAATAGTTTCTCCATAGGGCCAATAATCGCAACATATCCTCTGATGAATTTCCAATAATACCCGGTGTGCCCTAGTGTCACCCTAAGAATCTTCACATTTTTCAGTGGTGGCAAGCTCAAAATGAGCACTATCTTAGCAAGGTCAACCAACAATCCTTTCTTGCATACAATGGGACCCAACAACATCCCAAATGGTGCATAGAAAATACACTTATTGGAGTTTAGCGCAATCTGATGCCGTCGACATATTTCTAGCATCAGTCGTACATTTTCTAGATGATCCTTAATTAGACCATACACTATCCAATCATCCAGGTAAACTTGAAGGAAATTTTGAATAAAATATTTAAATGCAGCGACAACATCCCGAGAGAATATCGTAGGTGCAAGGCTTCAACCCAAAAGCCATTATGGTGTATTGGAAGCAGTCCCATTCAGTGACAAATGTCGTTTTATGTCGATCTTCTTTTGCGATTTTTATCTGGTGATAATGAGAAAATTCATCTGTGAATGAGTACATTTCTTGACCACCTACTCCTTTGAGTACTTCATTAGTGAATGGTGTCGAAAATGGATCATGCATACATGCATCATTCAATTTTCTTAGGTCGACATAGATCTGGACTTCACCTTTTTTCTTTTCTTGGACCACCATAGGACTGATCCATTCTGATTCTTCAACTGGCTCAATAATTCCAGCATCTAACATCCTATCTAGATCAGATTTAACCCTCTCCTTGTATCGCGGATTCAAGCGATATAGCCTCTCCCTTACTGGTTTCGCATCTGTTTTTAATGGAATCTTCATTTCTCCAAAATCACCCAGTATCCCTTTCATTTCAGAGAATTTGGTTGGAAACAGATATTGAAATTCATGCAGAAGATCTGTGATCTTTTCCATAGTCTCCTCGTCCCAGTAGTCCCCAACACTTGAAAATTTTGGGTTCTCCTCCGTCCCAATGTTAACTTTTCTAATCTTCAGTGGCTGATTCATGGTATCAGTCGATATATCTCATGTTGCGACATCCCTAATGCCTTCTGTTTTTAGAATATTGATATTTTGTAGCTCATCATCATCCTCATATTTTCCAAACACATTGTAACATTCCATCATCAAATGCATGTGGAATTTCCCATGTGGATCCACTGGATATGCAACCGAAAATACTTGTAATACCACATCCCGAATGATCTGAAGTGCATTGTGGACATCAAGATTGGCATCCACGAAAATAAATGTATGAGCAAATAAAATCGTCATATCCTCCCAAGTGGTTATTTCTCTATGCAACGCTGTTGATATATACCATGACCTTGGCATTTCGTCCAAGGTGTGAATAAACGAATGTACCCATTCATCCTTTGGTTATGATGCCCACAAAGTATGGCATTCCATCTGGTGACTGCTGGGGTCATTCCACCCATCATACTTCCCAGTATGATATACTTTTGTGTTGCCAAAGCAAACTGTCATCAACCATCAACACTACACTCATCCATTAATCATCTTCGTATGAGTCACCCACCATTGTGCTGGAGTAGATTTTAGCGCTTCCTCCAGTGCCAACAATCATTGCGGTTCTGATACCTTCTCTTCAAACTCTATCAAGAATGTAGATAGCTCAGGTAGTCCCTTGTATTTTTGTAATTCGACGATATCAGTCATGAAATGGCAGAGTGACTGCGTGATCAGACCGCACTTCCTGAATGATACCTCATGCATGCTTTTTTTCCAGTTCTCTAATGCATCGTCAGAATCAGAGACGCAGAACTAGCATTGTGCCAACTGAGTTCTCTGTCAGTAGTTGGGTGGATGTAATATTCAGAAATGTTGTAAGCATGATACCATCCCATCACAACTTTATCTTTCACTGGTTCAATATATATTTTGTCCTTCGTTTGGATCCATAGGAGCAATGAATCTGATGTCTTGATTCTCAAATGTCATCATTTTCTTCTTGAATTTAATCACTACCATGTTATCGTTGTCCCATCCAATCCACAACAATGCAGGATAGGAACCTCCACCATTGAAAACTTCAATCACATCAAAGTTGGCATAGGTATTCATACCTTCAACATCCACAACCAAGTGCGACACGCATCCAATTGGTTTTACTTTATCCTAATTATCCAATCATAACTGCATAGGGGACCAACCTAATGTCGGCCTCCCCATTTTCTGCCAAGTCTGCTTTGTCAAAATATTCACATCTGATCCCCAATCCAGAATGACTGAATCTACTTCGTAGTCCCCAATATGAATGTTCATGTGCATCTCTTTTCCTGTCTTTTTCTTATGTAAAGAGTTCACCAAGGATTCCTTCCGCTCCTTACCTGGGTGGTGCAAAAAATTCTCAATCTCGATCAGAGCATTGAGATCACTTGCCAGTGACAAGAAACTCTCAAAGAAGTGCTACAAAGTACCATGCTACCATGATGGTCCTACCTCCAACGAAGAATCAAAAGCAGAGGGCATTTCATAGAAAGGTGACTTACCAATATTTCTTTCAATCGCCTCCCAAGATCCAAAGAATGTCTCTTTTTCAGTTGCAATATCAAATAGTGCCTTCTTCTTCCCATCCAATCGAACCTGCGGGAAGGGCCCATCCTCTCTAGTCGTCGCACCTCTGTGGGTGACGATGGAAATGTCAACATCCTCTATTTTGGGTTCTACAGAGATCGTCGCAACTATCAATCCTTGATTTTGGTTCATCGAGAGATTCTGGTTCATTGGTGCATTCTGATTTATTAGAGGGTTCATTGGTTCATTCGCATTCTGAGTCTGAAGTGGAACTTGATTCTGAGCCTGGTTCTATCACTGATTCTGGTTTTGTAGCTAATTTTGATTCTGCGACTGAGGAACGTTCCCGACCTACCATCTTGCGATTAGCTGTGGGAAGTTCTTGATAGTATGATCAATTGTGGTGTAGTATGTACATGAACATTGCAATTGCAGGAAATCTCTCTGGTAATATTTGAATACCCCACAATTGTAACATTGGATAAGTCCACAACCTTTTCCTCCTCCTCTTCCTCAGAATCCTCTGCGAAATCCTCCTTGCTAATCCAATTGTTGTGGTGGAGGATTCGGTTGCTACTAAACGTAGTACGCTGCCTGAACATACTGTGGCTATGGAGGAGCCATCGACATCTGATTATACTATGGCTATGATGCAAACTGTGTCTATGGGGAAAACTATGGTTGTAGCTACGATGGTATAAATTGCATCTGTGGCAGTGGTGTATACTGTGGTTAAGGTTAAGATTTTACCACCTGAGGCTGTGGCTATGATTGCTATATTGCGTGATGATATTCACCCTTCACAAAGTATGTGTCATATGTCCTTTCCCAAAGTAGTTCATATGCTCGACAATCTAAATCTTCAGGCACCAAAGATCAAAAAAATGAACAATATAGGTTTGTCGGCTTAATCACCATCTTCTACATGTAGTTACATTCTTTGTGTCGATGCCCATAGACTTGACATATGTGACACCATGGTACACTGCCGCAACTTAGTGGGTTCGATGCCCCAAATAGGACATAATTTATGAATTCAGGGAAAGTATCCTTAGTGTCTCCATCTACATGATAACGAGTATGAAAAATATCTTCACAATTCTCTTTCCCTTTCTTAATGTCTTGCAACTAAAGCATCAAGTTCGTTAGCTGTGTGTGAATTTTTTTCATACCAATTGCATTCTCCCAAATAGGTGAAGCTTCTAACTTCATTGTGATCTCCAGAGCCTCTCTTTGTGTCGTGATATTCTATTGCATCAGTGATTATCGGATATGAGGTACTAGTGCTGCAATGAACCATTCTTTGTGCTGGACATCACTCATATCAAAACTGAATTTCACTATGAGTGTCTTAAATCTTTGATCGAAGTCCCAAACAGTCTCATTTGGGAATTTCTTAATCTCTTTTAACTCAGTAATATACTGTGCTTCATATTTTGGTTTCCATAATTATTCAATCAGTCCTCTCCTGATTTCATCTAATGTTTTTGCAGGGGTCCCTGTAGGAACTTGTATAAATTTCATATAAAAATCCAGTGCATGACTTCAAAGAGTAGTCAACAATTAGCCTTTCTTAATGTCATCATCTTTGTCCTGTCTGACAGTCCACACTACCTCACATAGAAACCAATATTGCTCAGGATCATTAGTCACGTTTCCATGGAACAAGGGTACCTTCGTGTCCTCACCCGCCATCCTAGGCCTTCTTCTTATAGATTCTGATCTACTGCTAGAATGTTGCTAGCATGTCAGGTAAGTTGACGTGGAACTTGTGTTTCTTCCCAAATATGGAGTAGTGCATGGAGGCATGGGTATGTTGCTATTGGGGTTTGATCCTACTAGTATTATGGGCATAGTCTAGGTCTCGTCATCCTCTTCCCATTCGTCTCCCCTTTTTTTTCGTGGTATCCACCGCCTCTGCACACCGGAGTTCTACTACTTGAGGTGCATCTTCAGTATACCATTTTCACGAATAAGCATCTTAATTAACAATTATAGAGACAACAAGAACCTACCTCTAGTTCCGTTGAAAAATTTCCTTTTCGCTTCGATGTAGGACATTTAGTGTCAATTGCGAATTCAGTGATATATCCTTCTAGGATACTATCCAGCTAGACCTCAATAGCTCACAATGCTTTGTTGTCAGTTTTTTACAGCTCCTCGATCAATTCAGGGGTCTAGGATGTTGGCTCTCCTCCTTGGAAATTTTTCTTCTTGTAAGTTAACTGTGCCAACCACTCGTACAATATGATGGGAAACTCAAAAAAAAAGTGTTCATGACGAATGTCATGTATGTATCTTTCCAACCACTTATCTGTCGTCAGTACATGGATCTGACTTTCTGCTTCATCAAATTCTCGTAGCTTCTGATCAAACCAATCTTGAATTTTTGATCGCATTGGATGCACCATATCCTCCTCTCAGTCGCAATAAGGTACCAACAACGAAACCATTTGTTGGCGCAAACCCTACCAAAAAAACCCAGTCGACAGGGGTTCCCACTTTGTTGACACTCAACTCATTGTAATCTCCCTGAGCACCGAGATAGACAGGTTTTATTCTATCTGGAAATACCCATGAAGCGGATGAAGTCTCACCTGAGATGTTCAAGGGAGGGCTAACGGAACCAAGTTTCCGCAAAATAGAAGAGGACTATCAGCATCGAAAATTCATCAACTTATCTTCTAGAGCTAACCAATTACTTAATCATCCATAGAACCATTCATCATTGCTCTTTAAAAGATTACATCATTCATTCATAACATAAATAATCGCATCATATAACAAAAATAACCATAGTGCTGTGCAAACAGATCTAGAAAGATAACATTATTCATAAGCAATAAACATCACATCATAAATCCATATCACACACATTCACCGTTGGATTCACAGAAATAGAAAGACAGAAAGAAACAAAAAGATAACAGTAGTTTATATCAACCTTCATCTTCTCATATTACTTCTACACAATCAACCACATATCCAAAACATACAACAGTTCAATTGAGTTTCAATCTCTTGATTCTAATTTTATGACCCACTTGCATTTACAATTCTTCTTCTATCTATAGGCTTCCACCTTTACATTCATGGTACATTGGAATATTTTCTAACTAATTCTTAACGAATTTTACTAACTAATGACCAATATCCGCAAAATATGGTCCAAAAGTACAAAAAGTGACACAAAGTATTCAAAATAGTCTATCTTTCGCCTTGCGCGGTGTCTTATGAGCTTGCGCAACATTTGAAATTTTGCGCAACTGACTTATCCCAAAACCCCTGCCAATAACCATATTTACCATTTTTTTTATCTATTGGTCTTATCAAGTCAATAGTTCTGTCCAATTCAGGGTTTGAGTCATATTTGCTTGATTTGGTGAAGATTGTTACTGTAAAGATCTGACTAGTATCATTTGCATTTATATATGATTGGATTTCTTATCTTGATTAAGGTGCATTCAATTGCATGAAATTTTTTGAATTTTTTGATAAGAAAGACAAAAGGAAGTTTCATTTGCACTAGCTTTGCATTAGTTGTTTTTTCATTATTTTCAGAAAAATAAAAAATATTAAAGTCTTGTGTTTTTCAAAATCATTTAGAAAGTTTCATTAGTTTAATTTAAAAATAAAAACGAAAAAATAGCATTGTTAGTTTCATTTATTTTGAAATTTTATACATCATTTTCTTTCGCATGTTGAGTCCAAACACCATTCAATCCCACTCCACTACCTCGGAGTAATAAAGCCATACAAAGAACACTTAACTTAAAATTTATTAGTAATCTTTCTTTTTATAGGTTCGATCATCAATTAGCTTAGGCTAGGTAGTTGGACTAGGAGATTTTAAGTGTCCAATAGCACTTTGATTTTAGACATACTGGAATATATTTAGGTAAATCCACTTCTACAAGGGATAATCTTGAAAGATCCTCTAACAGAGGAGTCAAGCACGAGGCCTCCTAAGAACTTGGTTGCGAAGATAACCATCCAATACTTTGTTTGATAGTATACCAGGATTGTTGTGCATACAGGGGTTCTATCAATACCACTTCTTAGGACTCGTGAGGTGTCCATATTATTAGGATTCTAGGATTAGCTACCCTTCCCATGCAAATTGATCAAGCCAATGACTGTTCCGCCGGAATCTCGTTGTAGATTTGGTATCCTTAGTCTCCAAACACTAGGTTCTTAGACATGTGGCATTGGAAGGCTATTTCTAGTGCACCTAGGATGGACTTGGAAGGTAACCTCAGTTGATAATTTGGGAGGGAGGTTGGGTGATTCTAGCATTTGCACCCATAAAAATATCCATGAGATGCCAAGTAACCATCCTTTGATCTTCACTGGTTGGATATGGGACCTAATCACCCCAGACTTTCCTTTGGAAGGTGTGTATTTTACCTCATGTGTCTGTGATACTTAGGATTTTTTTAGTGTGTTGTTTTTTTGTGTGTTTAGTTGGCCTTTAGGTGTGTGAGTCATATTTTTAGCTGTGGAGGACCATCCTCTCTGTACATTTATAAGCTTGCAAAAAATTCCTCCATATTTTAAGTGGAGCCTCCACTACAACCTCAAAGGAGGAGACTTGACATGGATAGTTATTTCAAACTGAAGGGTGTTAGCGAAGTTCTAGGTTAACCGAAACTTAGACTTAATCAGGAAGAAACCACACCCATAGATATAGAATAATTGCAGGCTGATGAGTTTGCAACGAATTATAATACACCTCTAATTGATCTAAACAATCATGTGATAGTCCAAGTACTTCCTTTCAATTCCCCTGTTTCTAATGTTTCTTTGAGCCCAGATGTTTCTAGTATAGGAGAGGGTATGTCTACCCCTATCTCATCCATGTTGGATGGTGGAGTCTCACCTACCCCAGCAAGTGCTCCAATACCTAGAGCATCTACTGCACCTCTTTCTCTGAGTGCTCGAGTGGTCAATCCCTTAGAACCTTCTAATGTTATAGGTCATTCTAGTGCGGTGGTCATTGGGATTCCTAGTGTAACTTTTACTTTTTATCCTTTTATGCAAAGTGGTCCAAGTGGGTCCACTTTGTTCGTCCAAGTTTTTCCGTGGAATGGAGGAAATATTCCTCGATCTACCCCTTATGTAGGCCCATTGCCTACTAATTTGGGTATGTCATCTGGGAACCTAAGTACCTTCACAAATTATAGTTTTCAGACCTCTAGTCAGGTTTTGACTGCCCCTTTTGGGAGCTCTCCCTTTTCACTATTTAGTGGGGGGATTTCTGCTCCTACTTTTCAAACTCCAGTTTCGGCTAGAGCAGGTCAAACCAATTATCACACACCACAAGTTAGTAATCCTCTAGCTTTCGAGTGGAAACTATTTCATAATAGTGCTATGACATCACATCTGGTGGCTGGGGGAAACCATGCTTTTTCTTTCAGGAGCATTGGGGAAGGTACTTCCACACCCTAGACTCCTCAATATCAAACCCCAAGTAGGCCGAAACTTCCTTTCCTGGAAAAATTAAACTTGCCATATTTTTATAAACTAATGAAAGACCTCATGCATCACAATGTGGCATGGACACCTGTACCAATCAAACTTCCCTTGGACATCCCAAAGTTTGAAGGGAAAACTGGTGAGGATCCAGTTGCTCACATGACAAAATTTCACCTTTGGTGCTCTTCCAACTCACTGAACGATGACTCTGTTTGGTTGAGGCTATTTTAGAGAACATTAACCTATGTAGTGGATAAATGGTACATAGAGATATCATCAACCATGTATGATAACTTCCTTTATTTAGAAACCACGTTTCTAAATCACTTTCAACTTCTTGTCCGGTATGATGTCAGTACATATGTGTTGTCGACTTTTTGACAGAACAAGGCCACACACATATTTGATCATATTCAGAAGTGGTGAAGGAGAAAGAGGCTTATTAAAGCCACTATACCTCCTAATTTCTTGTTGGAGTGGTTCTTGAAATATCTATTGCCTTATATTTCTAAGGATGTATTCATATTGGGGGTTACCATGGAGGAAGAAGCAATCCTTAGGGCCTAGCAGTTAGATATTATATATGCTCAGTCTGAGATTTTATATGAAATTTTCCTTGAGGCGTCGAGGTCTATGAATGACCAGGAGAAAGCCAAGCCTGGACCCCATGTCGATGGTGTGGTTGGTTCAGTTAGCACTCCCACTGTAGAATCATTGTCCAATCAACTCCATGAGTGGTTAGTGAAACAATCTATAGCAGAGGTAGCTAAGGTTACCATTCCATCACCGCAAAGTGCTAATGTCTATTCTGCACAACCTTCCCAAAAGGGAAATCAACATCCCTATGGTAAAAAGAAGAAAGGGAAGAAAGGTGAGGGAAACCAAAACAAACAAAATCCCACAAATAATGCTTAGGGGGGGGAGAAAGACAAGAAGAAGGTTAAGTTTCCTTGCAATTTGTACCAAGGAGGCCATCTTACTTATCAATGCCCCTAAATGGAACAAGCATAGAAGCTTCTTAAAACTCAACAATTGGTTGTCCTGAAGGATCCCTTTCTTCAATGACAGAATGCAGCTTCTGCTTTGAAAGATGTCGGGGGCACAAATAGTGCTCCTACTGATCAAAATTATATCAACATGGTCCAATCGAGTACTTTCTTCAAACAAGAAAAAATAATTATGAATCGGATTCTCAAGATAAAGGTAAGTGTACTGTTGAAACTTCATCCCCTCTCATGATTGATAAACTAGATGAACCAATGCCCAAGATACTGAAAGGCGTCTTTAAGAAAA
The DNA here is from genome assembly GCA_001517045.1 of Pseudotsuga menziesii. Classification (NCBI taxonomy): domain Eukaryota; kingdom Viridiplantae; phylum Streptophyta; class Pinopsida; order Pinales; family Pinaceae; genus Pseudotsuga; species Pseudotsuga menziesii. The sequence continues at coordinate 222,036 of LPNX010416967.1, forward strand.
CATTTCACAACCCTAATGCTAGGGCTACTTATAACTACTCTATGATATAAAACTTTGCTCAAACACCTTGTGCGATGTCAACATTGGAGGTGCTACAGAGTTTTCCTTCTCAAAGGGATGCACTCTTGGAATCCATAGGTAGCATGGACTCAGCGAGCCTGCTGGCCAAATTTGATATTTTTGATGTTAAACTACACCTGCCATACCATGTGGCCTTGTCAATTGATCTTTTCCATGGAGGAAAAACCATTAGACGAACATAGTTTGATGAAGGTGCTTCCACATGCATCATGTCGATGTCTTGTTGGAAACATTTGGGATCCCCAGAGTTGGTCCCATTGAACACTCTACTTACTACTTTCGACAAAAGGTATTTCCATTTGCATGGTATCCTATGACATTTCTAAATAAAGTTGGTAGGGAAAGCAGTGTCTATTGAAGTTGAAGTGATCGATGCTCCTTTGGGATATAATCTGTTGTTGGGGAGAAGTTGGACTTATGCCATGTGTGTTGTTCCCTCGTTCATTTTCTGAGCTGTAGTGTTTTTGCATGAAGGGAAGCTAGTTATAGTTGACCAACTCAGTTTTACTCAAAAAGGACGTCTGGAAACTAATGCGTCCATGATACCATTAATCGATCAGTCGAAACCAACGAATAAGAGCTTGGGGGTTTGAATGTATACATAATTGATGGGAACATTTGATATACTAGCCCCTATGAACTACTTAGGTTCAACAAGTGTTGGGAAGTCTATCATGACGGTTGTAGATAGAACTAGCCCTTGGGTCCTCCCTTCGCGAGAAGAGCCTCAATTTCCCTTATCAGTAGTGGAAGTAGCTTATCAAGATATATCTAATGCCACTGTTGATTCCATCACAAATCCTTCTTCAGTATCATAGGAGTCAAATGAAGCCTATCTGCCCTCCTGGGTGGAGAACTCTACATATTCCTATGATTGATTGGATATGGTCTTGCCTATGGATGAATCCATTCTAGAAGCTATGATTGGATGAGAAACATTTTGTGAAGACCTTCACGACAAGTCCTTCTTCCTTATAGAATTAAGCAAACTTGAGAATTCAGAGTTCCATGTGAGACTGGCAGAAGGTGTTCATATGTTAATTAATCCTTTACCCAAGGAGGGATTATTTTCCAAGGGGAATATGGAAAATATCTCTACTACCATTTTGATCAACATTTCTGCAAAACCTAACTTCATGGAAAATGTTCATATTGGTGCAAACTGTTCTCCAAAATAGATTTCCATTTACACTTCCTTATTTAAGGAATTTCACAATGTCTTTCCATGGTCATATGATGAGATTCTAGGAATTGATCCATCTATAGTTGAAAATGAAATACGTACCTACCCTGATGCAAAACCTATTTGATAGAAACTTAGACTAGTAAATCCACAGAAAGCGGCATCCATTAAGGTCGAAGGGAAGAACTACTGAAAGATGGATTTATTTACCTGATTTCTATGATGGAATGGGTATCCAATCATGTTCTAGTTGATAAAAATAAGGGACTATACACGTTTTCACTGAATTTCATGATTTAAACAAGGATTTTCCCAAGGATAACTACCCCACGCCATTCATCGATTGATTCTTGTGCAGGTGGTGAGGTATTTTCGTTCATGGATGGTTTTTTGGGATATAACCAAATTCAAATAAAACTAGAATACCAACATAAAATGGATTTTATTTGTCCTTGGGGAACCTTCACGTATAAGAAAATTCCCTTTGGTTTGAAAAATGTCGGAGCTACCTTCCAACAGGAAATGAATTTTCCTTTCCATGACATAAAGCATATCATTGAATCTTACTTGGATTATCTTCCTGCCCATTCTCACAAGAGGAAGAACCATCCAAACCATATTTGTATGATTTTTGAACTGTACAAACATTACAAAATACGCTTGAATCCCCACAAGTGTGTTTTCTATGCCGATTTGGGAAGGTTGTTAGGGTTCATTGTGTCAAATAGAGGAATATAGGTGGATCCATTAAAAGTTGAGGCCATTTTAAATCTACCTCCTCCTCATTCTATTAGGAAACTGCAGAGTCTGTAAGGGAAATCCAATTTCCTTTGACAATTTATAGTAAACTATGCCAGGATTACATAGGGATTCATGCGCTTGTTTAAGCAATACACCCCATTCCTATGGGATGAAACCACACAAATATCTTTCTAGGCATTGAAAAAGGATTTACTATCGGCTCCTCTATTGTGTTAACCAAATTACATTAAATATTTTATATTGTATTTGGCCGCATCCAAGTCAACCATAGGAGTAGTACTAGTTCAGGAAGATGATGAGCTATAAGAGAATGTTGTCTACTACCTTATTCAAGTATTAGCAGTTCCTGAACTTAGATACTCACACGTCGATAAGTTGACATTGGTGGAATTCTATGCCATTTAGAGGCTACAACACTATATCTTGATAAGGAAAACCATAGTGGTTGCATATGTGAATCTGTTCCAGTATTTTTTATTCCGATGTTTAATCAGGGGAAAATTCAACAAATGGATAGTCATCCTCCAAGAGTTTGACTTGGATTTTGAATCATCTAAGTCTAAAAATTTGTTCGTATTCATAGAATTGAGCTCGAAATTCCCTATGGAAGAGATGATAATGGTGGAAGAAGACTCATTCCTAGATGAGTATATCTTTTTAATATCAACCTATGATCCTTGGTACGGAGATATACTAGTATATCTCTAGACTCTTAAGTGTCCTATATCCTTCTCACGGGAAGATCAATGTAAGTTGTGATTTAATGAAAAAACTACCTTATCATTGGTGATACCTTGTATTGATGGGGGGTAGATTCTATCTTGTGTCAGTGCCCCACCCATAAGGAGGCATAGCATGTCCTAAATGATTCCCATAGAGGAGTATGTGGGGATCATTTATATGGGTTAGAAATGTCCCAGAATATTCTATGTGTCATTTATTTCTGGCCCACTATCTTTAAATATTGTGTGGAAGTTGTAAAGGGTTTTAATCCTTGTTATCTCTTTACCAGGAATATGCAGTCACACCCTACTCCTTTGTTTCCTGTCATCGCAATAGGACCCTTCACTAAATGGTGGATTGATTTCATGACATGTAACCCAGTTTCTGCTGGGGGCACAAGTACATCATTTTCGTATGAGACTACTTTACAAAGTGGGTAGAGGAAATGCCTACCTTTAAGGTCAATGGAGAAACAACAACTTATTTCATTTCCAACCAAATCATTGTTAGGTTTGGCATACCAAAGCAGATTTTCACTAACCATGGTAGTCATTTTGAGAACAACATGATGATTGAGTTGACCACCATGCTAGGGTTTAGGAAAGATCATTCATCTTCCTTTTACCCTCAGGCAAATGGACAAGTAGAGGTGGTTAATAATACCCTGAAAACCATTATGAATTGCATAATCAATGTGAGTAGGTCAATTTTGCATATCATGCTATACCACGCACTCTAGGCATACTAGACTAATGTTAATACTTCTATTGGTTTCTCTCCTTTCCAGCTCGTTCACAGGGTGGAAGCAGTTTCACCGGTTGAGTGTGAGATACCATTCCTAAAAATTTCTATTCATGTGCTTCTCAACACTACCAATATTGAAGAACATTTTCTTCACTTAGAGAATCTAGATGAACAATGTAGAGATGTGTTGACTGCAAACAAAGCTCATAAGAACTGGGTCAAAAACCAATATGATAATGCCACTAAACCTAGAGTTTTCTCTAAGGGAGAACCTGTCTTGCTTTGGGATCAGGACAAGGAACCCCTAGGGGCAGGAAATTTTAAGTCCATGTGGTTGGGCCCATATGGCATGTCAAAATTTTTAAAGAAGGGAGCTTATGAATTAACTTATTATGATGGTAACAAGCTATTGGAGCCTGGAAATGGGCTCTACCTGAAGAAGTATTATTCTTAGGCACGATACTTTTTGTTGTATTATTATTGTATGTTCATGTACAATAGGTCGTTAACTAGGTAGTGTTTCTTACATAGTTTGTTGGTCGTTTCATATGTCATATGAGTGGTTTGTAGATTTTTCTAATGGCGCCAACCGTCACACTTGTAATGTGGATTCACCCGCCTGGGTTGTTTATGCACCCTCAGTACAACTAGTTGCCTCTGGTGGTGCCTTCTTAGGTCCTATGACTAATAATGTGGCTGAATATAGTGCACTCATTGAGTTGTTATGGGATGCTACATTGCATGGCATTACCCATCTGGAGGTTGGGATTGAATCACAGCTCATGGTTTCCCAACTTAATGGCAATTATCAGGTGTGAAACCCTACTTTACTTCGTCAAATTTTACATGTTAGGTTACTTGAGATAAATTTTGAATATATTTCATACAATCATATTTTAAGAAATAAAAACAAAATAACTGATGCTTATGCAAATTATATACTCGATTGTCACTTAACACACATATAGTAAAATAAAATATACAGACATAGTTTAAGCACATGTACATAACCATATATATATATATATATGTGTGTGTGTGTGTGTAAAAATATGTCCATATATACATTGATTATGATCCAAATATCCTGTCATAAGTACATCAAAACACTACAATAGGATTGCAATCCATAAAATTCCTAGATCTAGGGCCAATCCTCAACCTCCTCGGCTGCGGCTGCCTCTACAATCTCTTGGTAACAAAGCATGGCCCTAGTTACCCTTCTAAGAAGGATTAACCAGGATGGAGGAACCCCAACTACATGCTCCTGCATTTCCATAGGGATCTGCTCCATCATGAGTGTGGGGACATCCTGGGTAAGCCTGGTCAGCTTCCCATCCACTACAAGAAGCATCACATGGCCTCCACCGATCTCCACATGCCACACAAAATTCTTGGGATGTCCATCAGTCGGGACTGTTCCAACATCTACATATAAACATAAAGAAGGTCAAACTCAAGTACATTTGTATATATAATTTTATGAACAAAATATCATAAAAATCAAATAATGAAAAAGTGAAAAATCATACCTATCTCTCCCCATACTCCTCTAGGAGGGAGGATGATTTCTGGATCACCCCTAAAATATAATCCTTCATAGGGGAACTTCTTAAGAGAAGGTACCTTTCTACTCCACCAGGAGTAGAAGTCATCGTCATATTCACTCTAGATCCCACCGCCGCCACCTTATCAGAGGAAAATGTCTCCCCGCTGTGTGAGTCTAGGCTCATGGGGTTGGCATGGTGGTAAATTCACCGCAGTACTGAGGGAAAGAACCCTCTCAAAGAAGAATGCAAATAATGTTCTAGCATATATGAATTTTTTCTTTCAACCCCTCCTGCAGTCAGATAGTTGTTTCCTCATAATCAATACTAATCCTAAACACCAATCAAACAATACACCCTGCATACACTCTACCGCTACACGCATATGGGTATTTGTTTCTAAATGTAGTGTGGATGACCCTACAACTCTCACAATGGTGCTTACCATGACTTTCAATTGAAATATGGTAATCTATGCGATCAGGATTTGCGTCCCCAATTTTTGTGTCCCAAGAAAAAAATAAGTATTGATGTAATATTGCACACTAAGTGGGTCACTGCCTCGACTAGTTCCATCCAGGTTCATAGGTGTCATCCTATGATATAATCCCGTAATAAATTAAATATCATCTATGGTCAACTCCAAGGTCTCCCCTTAGAGGTCAAATAGCCCAATCTCGTGAGCCCACACACTCACCAGTGTCTCCAGTAGATGGACTTGGGCACACAGATTCGACGTGCAATAGAATTTTAACAAGCCACATCCTTGTAAAGCTTGTAAAGTTACAGTATCTCTCATTGCATCGCGGTCCATGTCCTCTTGCTCCCATTATCTCCATTTCATCACAATGATTGTCTTCCAAGCAAACATTTCCATCATTAGATTCCATAAAAAATCCATCCCATTATCAATTTAAAAAAAAAAACTAGATTGCGCAGTACTCGCGACTGTACTTTCTGCACAACATGTACCACTCATGGGTTGCACTGTAGGAAACCCGCAGTTAAAATTCGCGCTCATGGGTCTAATGAAGGCCACCTGCGATTACCCCAGGATGCCTTTAGGGATGGATTAAAATCACTTAATTCACCCTTATCTTTAAAATTGGAATGGATCAAATGAAAGAGGAGGGAGAGAACACCAACCTGCAACTTGCGGATTCGAATTTGGTCCACCAGATTGTCCACACCGATAAGTTGAAGTATGAAGGTAAAATTTCGAAATATGGTTAAAAATTCCAAATGGTATGTTTTGTTTTTATTTTGAGCTATTTATAGTAAAAATTTAAAAATTTTACCCACTTTATATAGTTTAAAGTCAATTTTGGTTATCGAAACTAATGCCAAGTGGTTTTCTTAGCTATTACAGGTCTTGGAGGATCCATAAGTTGATTTCCATTGCATAAAGGGTAGGATTTGGTCTTCAGTGCATACTTTGCACCTTATATCACATCCTCAGTTTAACCCTAGGATCTCACCTCATCCATGGACTATGGCATCTAACCACTCTTTTCCTTGTATAGATCAATGTTCTTCTATGGATAAGGCCTCCTTTACATGGGTAACCCTAGTTTAGAACATTTACTTGTCTTTTTGGTACCCATGCCGCAATTGTAGTAGGTTGCGGGAGCCTTTGTAGTTGTTTTTTCATGACAAAATGAGCCTAATTGTGCATCCTTTTACCAAACAACACCCGATTATAAGGCTCCCCATCCTTATGGAGTTTTCTTTAGGCCCTCGTTTGACTCCTTAAAACAGACTAGACAACCAAGTAAACTTGTTCATTCAAAGGTGTTAAAGTAAATTGAATGATCATCAACATTGGTGGTAGTTTATCTCTTTTTCGGACCATGTAGATTAGTTATGAAAAATCAACACTCTCTTTTCTTTGGAATTGAGAAGAGTATCTTCAGGTGTAGGGTTATCTCTTTTCCATACCTGAAGGACTAAACTTGCGGAAAAGGAACTCCCGGTATGAGCTTAGTTTTCTCTTTTTCGTACTCTAGACCGAAACATGAAAAATATTTCAATCGTACTTTACATCTTTGTCATGCTCGCTAAACCCTAAAGAAAAAATCATCGAGTTTATTGTTCTAATTCCCATTTCTCATAAACAAATGGAACTTTTCAAGTGATCTTGCCTTCCTTCACATTCATTAAACTCAGCCTATATGTTGATTTTTGAAGTTGCGTTGGTTTGGTGATAGTTTACCCCTTTTTCAGACCTTGTCGACTAAGTACAAAAAATGTATACCTTAGTTCTTCAAAAGCTAAGAGAGTTCTCCTGTGGATTGTTTTATACTTTTTTGGACTTGGGAGACTAAATTTTCAAAAAATCGCCCCCTAGAGTCTTCTTCAGAGTTTTCAAACTCTCAAAACTATGAAAGTACCAATGAGCATCTACTAATTCGGGCTCGTAAAATGCACGAATCAATGACATATCAAGCATTATTCTCTCTCCTCTTCAATCTTGTCAAAAATGAAAAGAGACTCGAGTTGACTTTCTTGGACTCATTAAAACTTAACAAGAAAGGAAAGGAAGAATTTCACTCTTTAGGTGATAAATAGTGGCAGCGTGTCATCCTTGAACAAGGAACTCTCTAAACTTATTGATACTCATGTCTCAATTTTCCACTTCCATCTCAGCTATTAATTCAAGTTATTACTCCTCCACTTGTCCTTTATACATGGGGAATCTGATCATGTTTCCTATATGATAGATAAGTCTAGTTGTTCTATATGAAATTATAAAGCTTCCTTGGGTCATCTATGTGTCGTGCTCACTGTTCAAGGATATTTACCTCTATCTAGTCATCCTGATATGCATCACTCTCATGTATGAGAATTCCTTATGTCTACCTTCCCTCATCCAGTCTTCCATTTACTCTTATGATCTGTTGAAGGATCCATTTCCTTCCTCATTGCATTATGGTTTCTCATCAGCATCTCCTGAAGACGAAGACCTAGAGTTTCGAAGTTGATACATTAGGATTCACTACTCACATTGGTGAATTCCTTTTCTTCAGTTGTCATCATTAATCATTTACTGACACTCTAATGAATTCCTTCCATGTTTGAATTCAGCTCACATATTCACATGGTAGGAGTTGTACTGGTTACTATGGATTTGAACGAATACCTTAGGTTAATATCTCTATAACCTAAGTTGTGCAATATTGTTATGTTCTGTGACACTACTTCCATATATTGAAGACTCATCATTGTATATTGTATCATTGATCCACCATTGTAATACATATGTGTCCTTGTTGCTCGTATCATATGATGTAATTGAATATTGTAAAGGAGCTAGTGTTCCACTTTATTGAACATGGCATCCTCATAAATGATTTTGTACATAACTTTGATATGTCTGTTTCAAGTACCTATCTGCAGCCTTGGAAACTGATTTCTCCAAGAATAAATATTGTAATGTATTTCGGTCATCGTTTCCTTCTGACCTCATACATTAGGGGGCATCTGTTATCCTATGAAATGACACTTATCCGTCCAAGTACCGACACTCAATTCCTTGGTACACAAAAGGACACTATGGATGGAAGTTTCCAAAAACCTATAGATAAGAACATGCCTTAATGCATGTTGATCTTTCCAGTATTGCTCAAGTTTTATAAAGTGCTTACGGTGTAATTGCGACTATTGACATTGTAGCGCATGAACCATTCATGGGTAGCTACATATACAACATGCTATTACATTATCATGGTATGCATTCACGGGTTTTCTTTGTAATAGCCGTGTTTCACTCGCGACTTTCTAGTGTTCATACCCGCAATTACCCTAAGCAAAAATTTAAAAATAAAAAATGTTTAGTTAGAGATAGTTGGGCTCGTAATCATAACATTCCCAAATTCCCTAACCATCTTAACCTTCATAACTCCTCTTGTTCATCAAGTATAAATAGAGGGGAGGGGTTGAGGTTAAACATATATCTCAAGAGAGAAAGGTTATGTTAGAGGAATACCCTTGGATATTTGGAGTAGTAGAAATCAGTGCCTTGGCTAGTAGAGGAGTACTTGTATCAGATATAGGTTATATCTTTCATCACTGCTTATCAATAAAGAGATATTTTCTTCCAAATTGGTGCATCAATGTTCTTATGTGTTATGATTCATGAATTATATTGTTGTCTTATTGCAATCATAATATTTCATTAATCTCTTATATAACATATAATATTCTATGGGAAGGAATCTATCTCTTTTACAGGTGTGAATATCCCTTGGTGCTACTGGATCATTTGGATTGAAGGAGATAGCTAGGACCAACCTTAATAAACAAGGTACACTAACTTTATGCCCTATTTCTTTCTCAAATTTCTAGATAGCTGAATGCCTACAATTTTTGGTATGTTGGTGGCCCCAGACCCTTAGGTCATAAGGTATATTTTACCTGAACAACACCAGGGTTTCCAACCACTTTCCCCAATAGATATAGCTCTACCCATTGCATCCACATGGAAGGAATATTCCCATGCTCATACTAAGGATGATAATGCCACCATATTTGTTGAACAAATCCAACACATCCGCTAACAGGTTGAAAGAGAAGATAAAATACCCCATAAAAAGATTCGTCCACTTCTCTACGGGATATACACCATCACCAAGTAATTTGGTGAGAATTCCTTCAAATTAAGTATTCATCTATTCCTTGGCTTGCACCCAGTATAGAGTGGAGAGATATTTCTCCCATATTTTCCACCATTGTTGGACACATAGGAGGTGGAAGAGAAATTGACACCTACAAATCTCAACTATAACAGAAAGGAATAGGAAACTTCATATTAGATCACAGACACACAAGTTAAGGGAAATTGCTAGAATAATATCCAACTATATGAGGTTGAAAAAGTAGGGAAACTACTCCACCAAGGAAAGTAACTCACCAGGAGTCAAGTTCAACAGAAGTTTTCCCATTTGATGAGGACACTCAACGCAATGGGGACCACTTATTCCTAATGGGGGAGGAATGATTCATATGGAATAGGTGTCCACCCACCTATTCCACTGGCTCAAAATAATTTTCCATGTTGGAAATTTTCTAGTAATTTCTACTATTTTTTGGGTCCTAAACTTTCGAGGTTGTTTTGAGGCCCTAAACAATGTTTTTTGGGCCTGCAGTGACCCAGATTAGATTTTTCTACTATTTTATAGATGGGTTCAATCCGCTAATGTAATCCTTAGATGTATCTTTCCAATGGAATATATAGCACCATAAATGGAGATTGTATGCAAAATTTATGACCCCGGGATGTTGACAGTTCAAATAACCATATTGGGGACACAAAATTTGTTGGGGCAATAATATACCTTAGTACCTTAATGATCTACCTAGGAGACATAAACATTGGCCTTGTATTATGTTCTATGGTCTAAGTTAGGTTATACTGATCAATACTAGTCAAATAGGTGATTCTGGTCATTGATTACAATTGAGGCGCTCTAATTTAACATCCTAACATTTTAGACTATACATTAATTGTAAACCAGTTCCATCTTTGAATAGGAGTGCTAGTGTGTGTGAAAGTGGTTTTTTGTGGTATCCTTGGCATTTGTTTTCCTCCTAGAGATTCCTCCACTCACTCATGTGCTCTCTCCCTATGAACCGAGAATGCTTCTTACATATTCACACATGTTCACAGATGGATTCGTGACAGTTTGGTTAGGTTTGGGAGCCTATTGGTCAACCTAGGGGTGCTTAGGGGTCAAATCCTAGACTGACACTTGGATGCATTCACATGGCCACTAGGGGATCATGAATTGTCTCCAATGTACTATGAATATGTATCATACATACCTACAAGGTATGCTATAGTACAATGGATAGATATTAGCACCTTTGACATGTGTTATTCCATCTATTTCAGTCTCTTTGTTTTTCTCTTGCATATTTTGTCAAAAACTTTGATGGTGAAATTTTTCTAGCTCCTAGATCTACTTGAGAAGCAATTATCACATGGTATCATAGCTAGTTGGAGCTGCAAACAAATCTAGTGATTTTTGAGTTGTTGTTTAGGGCATATTTCCAGTTTTTCTGAGTGTTTTTCATTGCAGGTTCTTACAACAAATTCATGGATTCGCAAGCAATTCATATCCTTTCCCCATTCAACTATTCTGAATGGAATTCAAATATGTGTGCATATCTCAAGAGGCAATGTCTCTATGATGTGTCCATTGGTGCTGTGAGAGATCCAGAGTCCTGTCAAGAGAAGTGTGATTGGATTAATGACAATGATAAATCCTATGGAACTATGTGTCTAGCTATACCTCCTACAAGGTGCTACCTCCTTGATTCTCCTGAGTACCCATTCAATATTTGGATAAATCTAGATGAAGCTCTTGGCATGTAGCAAAAAATTTGTGATCTATATGGACAGTAAGAAAATGGGTGCCTCCTTATGTGTTCTCCCTCCTATGTCTTGGCCTCATGCATTTCTCAAGAATTTGTTCGAAATGAAGAAGAAGAAGTAGCCAAAGATTCAACAAATGATCCAACTCAATTTTATTCCTCTATGGCTTCCTGTCCTTGTCAAGAAGCCATTTTTCATGAAGATAGCATATGAGTTTCTGCCATCGCTAATGATGAAGAGTTATCTATCGATTCTACACCCTTCTCCTCTATGTCTTCTATTATGAATGGTGAAGATGTATTGCTAGTTGATGTTCATAGCGAGCCTTCTCCAGAAGATGGGTTTTCTTCACATGAGATTATTGGTTCAAAATATGGAGAGTTTTGGATGTCAAGTGAAGATATCTCATTTATTCACACTCTTTTTCCCATGTAATCCTCCACCATGACAAGTAGAGTTCTTTCAAGTTCATATGAATATGGAGAATCCTTTTCCATCACAATGGTGCACCTTCTTGGAGCTGATTACAACCTTTCTTCAAAGTTGATGCTACAAGATCCTTATGAATCGCTTGGGGTCACCTATTCTCAAGCACTTCAAGTCTCTTTCGGACCTCACATCTTGTTTGGTTTGAGGTTTATGTATGAAGAACACCATTCACTCTCCTATTAGTGCATTTTAGTTGTTCTACATGGTCTGAGGATTCATCATGCAGTTGTTCCTGAGTTGGTTGAGCACATTCCACTTCTTCCCAAGAAGAAGATTCCTCCATGCACACTCATCTAGTTTGGAGTGTATATAGTTTTTTTTCCATTTCATAATCCATTTTTAAGGGGAGGTTTTGTCCCATGAGGTTTTCCTCCTTACCTATGTTACATGGATCAATAAAATTGTTTGTAAAAGGTAACTTTTTCCTTAGTTGACAAGGCCTTAATAAATCATGTGATGTACTAAGTCAGGATTAAGGGGGGTGTTGGAGCAATAATATTCCTTAGTACCTTAATGATATACCTAGGATACATAAGCATTGGCCTTGTGCTATGTTCTATGGTCTAACTTAGGTTATACTGATCAATACTAGTCAAATAGGTGATTCTGGCTCATTAATTGCAATTGAGGTGCTCTAGTTTGAACATCCTGAAATTTCAGACTATGCATTAATTGTAAACTAGTTCCATATTTGAATAGGAGCACTAGTGTGTGTGATAATGATTTTTTGTGGTCTCCTTGGAATTTATTTTCCTCCTAGAGATTCCTCCACTCACCCATGTGCTCTCCCATGCTTTCCTTCACTCAGTTATGAACCAGGCATGCTTCTTACCTATTCACACATGTTCACACATGCATTCATGATATTTTGGTTAGGTTTGGGAGCCAATTGGTCAACCTAGGGGGGTTTAGGGGTCAAATCCTAGTCTGACACTTGGATGGATTAACATGGCCACCAGGGGCTCACGAATTATCCCCAATGTACTATAAATATGTATCATACATACCTACAAGGTATGTTGTAATATAATGGTTGGATATTAGCACCTTTCACATGTGTTATTCCAGCTATTTTAGTCTCTTTTTTTTTCTCTTGCATATTTTGTCAAACACTTTGATGGTGAACTTGTTCTAGCTCCTAGATCTACTTGAGATGAAATTCTCACAAAATTTATGACAGTTCATCTTCTAGGGTTAAATTTTGTATGTTTAGGGTTATTTTCCTAACACTTATGATAGATAGGCCTTTTCATCCTCCTTTTGTATTCAAATTCTCATGAATGAGCATAGCCACCACATCTCTTCTCATAGATATAACTACCATCATCGTAGCTTCTTTTATTTTACAGTTTGTTTTGTTTCATTCATATAATATAATATGAGTTTACTGTATCACTATGTTTCTTGTAATATATTAGTGCATGTGAATATATATATGCTCTTTCATTTCATTCTCACATAAATACAGATCAAATGTATCCCCCAAATCTAGGTAACCGGGAAATTTGGGTTAGGGACATCACAATAACTGATGCAACTCCCGACCTATGGGTTGGGAACATTACACATACCCATGAAGCATGTGTTGATATTTGGGTTGGAAACATTAGAATCTCCAAATTCTATCCAGGATGTTAGATGGATTCTTTTGGACACTATATAGTGTCATCGTTAAATATGAAGGTGAGACCCAAAAAAACACTATATTTCATATAAGCATTGAACACGTTACCAATGAATTTTTTAATTAATGAAGCATTTCATAGTAAAGTATACATCAGTATTCCGAAGAAAACATGCATTAGGTCATGCACAACCTTCACATGTCATCGGGTTTTAATAAGAGTTTTCAAGCTTGTACTATTTTGCTCAAGGGGGAATCCTTTTGATCATCCAATCATGCATAAATATACAATGATGTTACAATCATTGTTATCATATTCTATATGAGATGTTATGATGAATATATTGAAGACAGTCTCATAGATATTCGCAAGGATTTTACAATCATTGTTACCAGCCACCAAGCAACTGATTGTATAAGCAAACTTACAATATGACCCATTTTATAGGTAAATAAAAGTATATAATATTTATTTATAGACTTAATATAATTTCTTAGAACATATATGGGTTGGTTGAAGTCAATTGAAGTTTGAAGCACTTCAATTTTTAGATGAGGGATCATGGATATTTAGTCTTTAGAATTCCAATCGCTTCAATCTATAGATGATTTATCATTATCAAAGAGATTCAATTTCATGAACCTACAGTTAATGTTTCTATGATGGATGAATTGGTATGGTATCCCGATATTTTGTATTGTAAGTCAATTTATTGTTTCTTTCCAAATGCATAGTTTGTGTTCTTCCCAATTCAGTTGCATATGCAAAGAAATTGTTCTTAGATTGATTATTGTACCCCTAGAATTTGGTGGATATGTTATTTTTTTCATCTATACCATATTGTATTGTATGAACAATAAATTATATGTAGAATACATATATAGTTTTTGGACCTTTCTATTGTACTCCAACCAATGAAAATATCAAAATGAAATTAGTTGATAGGGTGTTGTTGGCAAGCGACAACCTTCATTGGGAAACTAATAGAAGATGGGAATTATATGGAAGGTTTGCTAAATGATTTCTCTAAAATCATGGTTTAGCATCTGCATTTGGAAGATCTCGATATCACATATCCTCAACAATGGGTTCTTAAGAAAAAATTGGATGTTGTTTTTCCTAATTCAAAGAAGTACAATGGGTTTCCATTGGCCACGGTCTTGAACATTTTATATATTTACTACTAAAAGGAATGTTACTTGTTGGTGCTTTGAAAATATATCTTTTGATTATATATTTTTTTGATCAAGTATTATTGTGCCACTATTAGTGCTTCATGGAAGAAAAAAGGTAAAAATAAAATGCAATTTATGTATTTAACTAAACTTATTTTTTTAGTGTGAACTTTGATTCAGTGTGAAATTTGATTATATTTAAGGGTGCTAGCTCAATGGAAATGCACCTTCCTTAAAGGAAGTAGTTTTGTGATTCGATTCCTCCAAGTCCTATCTACATAAATCAATGAATAAAAGTGACTAAATATACTATTAGTTGACAACAATTAAATATTTAAATGACTAAATATGTTTCTTTTTGAAGACAATAAATAACTATCATGACTAAATATATGACTAGTTAACAATAATTAATGACTAAAAATACTACTAAGTATACTAGCAATGGATGTAAATCCGTGAATAAACATGACTAAATATACTACTAGTTGGAGACAATTAAAAAATAAAATGGCTAAATAGACTACTTGTTGATGACAATAAATGACTATCATGACTAAATAAATGACCAATTAATAACAATCAATGACTTAAAAAACTACTAAATATACTACCAAACTGACCAATTAGAACAACCAATAAATGACTAAAAAGTTTTAGTCATATATTTAGTTACTTTATAAGTGACTAACAATAAAATACTAATAGTCCCGTGCCTAAACTTAGTCATTTATATGCAATTTTTATTATTTTTTAGTCATATACCTCATTTTTTATACTAGTTCCACTTAGAACTGAAGATCATCCATATCACTATATTCAGGATAAAGCTATGGAATAGTCACTTTGATGTTTCTATGAATGAGGTATCATAGATTCCTTTCTTCTTAGGTATATTACCCATAGGCCATCCACTTTAGTGGGGGGAGGGGGGACCTAGGACATATATAGTCAATTGTGGCGCCAACTTTGTAATGTTGTTTAGATCTTCACTCATTGGCTCCAGATAGGATTTGTGCCCCTATTGCAGTCCAATGATTGGAATACCTAACTCAAAATCCTACATCTTTTCACCTGATGGGTAGGTGATCACCACATAGAGTAAAATATTTGAGGAATACTTTCAGAAAGATAGAGTAAAAGATTTCTGATTTTGTAGATATCTCGTAGGTTAGCATGTCCTTTTCTTTCATAGGTTTGTGTTTTTCTATTTTTCTTCTATTTTATGCTAGAACAGATCACTTGTTACACACATATTGCACCTGTTGTTTGATTTAGTTTGTTTTATATAGTATAATTTTTGTAAATTTGAGATTAACCTACAAAAACCTTGTGTTGTTGAGTTGTTTTCATTTAGGACTTTGTAACTATAGCTCCTAACATGTGGTACTCTTGGATAATTTGGGAACAAACCCATTAGTATGGTTTGTTAGGCCACACGATAATATATTCTCACCAAACCCTAGTTTGACATGATGCATAGTCATTAGAGCACTTCTTTGAGTCTTCTGATTCTAACTCCTCACGATCAGGATCAACTACATATTAACACACTAGTGGAACCATGGTTACTAATATTCCCCCTTTCAATGGTGAAATCCTGGAACTTTTAATGGGTAACCAATTCCATTGGATTCACTGGTAGAAACCCTTCGATGGGAGGGGGAAACACCGGTGGAGTCCTCATGGCTAGAACCATGACTAACACTATTGTTGGTACTTCAACATAATATAATATTGTGAGCCTTCCATTCATGTATATCCTCAACCTCCCTAATTTGGTGTGGTTGACTAATGATCTGATCTACCGTTGATCCAAACTAGCCTCCTATGCCTACCAAAATATCGTCAGATATTCAAAATTTGAAGGGAAGGATAGGGACGACCCCTAGAATCACATCATATCATTTCACCTATGGTGCTCCTCAAACAACATGGTAGATGATTTCATTAGGTTATGCCTATTTCAGAGAACCTTGAGTGGTGTTTCCACTAAGTGGTATATCGACCAACACCAAGGGAAACATAACTTTGTATCCTTAGCATTGGAGTTATACCCATCATTTCCCTCACTTGGATAAGGATTTTCAGCTATGGAATAAGGAAACCAACCAACATAGATCCATATTACACTTGGATCTATCAATCATCAAGAGGAATCAAATATCTTGAGGTGTAATTTGTTTTCTTAAATTTATTTGATCCCTCTCGGTGGTGCTTGACATATATCTTGATATATCTAAGTTCAAGTGATAGAAAATTAGGATCACATAGAAATAACAATAAACAATATGCAAATATTAAACACATAAACACGTTACAAGAAAGACACCAATATAATGTGGTTCACCCAAAATGGGCTACGTCCACAAAGAAATTGCAGTCATTTTTATTATACCATCTAACAAAATGAAGGGATAAAACCTGCAACAAAACCATTGCACTTCCTCTTCACTCTCTCACAATCTCTCTCACACAATCACATATATTGATTTACAATGATACAATACAATACACAATCGTATTACAATGCTTTCCTTTTGTAGGGGAATTACCATGAGAAAATACCATGGTTCCATAAACGGTTGGCCAACAAACATCCAAAATACTTCTTTCGAGGGCTTCTCCCCTTTCTTGGGGGTGCTTCCCCCGAACTCTTGTTGGGGGCCCACTAGCCCTTGGACCCTTGTGGGGGGACAATGTCCCCCAATAACCCCCTATTGGGATGAGTGTACAGTAAAATTGGGTTACAAACATGGCTTAACAATAACATCTCTTAATCAAGAAGATGAGGCTCCACAACCAACAATCTCCCACTTGGAGGCTGATCAAAACAACTCCACCGTTGTTTCACTTGATGAACTATGCTATGAACCTTGGAATTGAAAAATTTGTCATCTTCACCTTCACACTTGAAGGACAAAAGAAACCGAGTAGGAACTCAATTTCTCTCTGGTTACTACCTTTGTCAACATGTTTGCAGGATTTTGGCTAGTATGTATATTTTCAAACTTTAACAGTTAATATTCCAGAACAAATCTTATGAAATGGTACTTGAGATGTATCTATTTAGTCTTCAAATGGAAGGATGAGTTATTTTCAAGATGAATGGCACTCTAACTATCACTGTACAACCTTCTATTCTCCTGCTTCTTACCCAATTCCTCCATGAAAATATGCAAACAAATAATCTCTTTACTAGCCTCTGTAGCAACAACATACTCTGCTTCTATTTTTGAAAGTGAAATAACCTTTAGCAGTTTTGAAATCCAACTTACTAGTGTTCCACCTATAATAAATACATGCCCTATGGTGCTCCTCCTGTTGTCTTTATCACCAGCCATATCTACATCAACGTATCCTTGTAGAACAATGTTTGAACCTGTAAAACATAATGCATGAGAAGTGGTACCTCTCAAATACATGATAATCCATTGTACTTCCCTCCAACTCTCTTTATATGGATTGTTCATATACATGCTCACAACTCCCACCGAATGTGCAATATATGGTCTTGTGCACACCATGGAAACAATCAAGCTACCAACTACTAATGAATAAGGCACCTTGGAAATGTATTCTATCTCCTCCTATGTCTTGGGACAAATATCCTTAGTTTGAAATGGTTGCCTAAAGGTGTACTAACTATTTTTTCATTCTGCATTATAACCCTCTCCAACACCTTTTCTGTGTACTCACCCTGGGACAATGTCAATTGGCAATTTTCCCGTCTCTCATTAATATCATACCAACGATTTGCTTTGCAACACCCAAATCCTTCATCACAAATGATTTAGATAGTTTCCATTTGATCACATTTATATCCTCCATGTCGGACCTTGCAACAAGCATGTCATCCACATACAATAACAAGATAATATATCTTCCATTACCTAGCCTCTTGAAATAAACACAGTGACCATAATGACATCTACTATAACCTTGTTTTGTCATAAACTTGTCAAATTTCAAATACCACTGTCTTGGATATTTTTTTAGGCCATACAATCATTTCTTTAACCTGCAACCCAATTTCCCCTTCCCTTTGACCTCATACGCCTATGGTTGTTACATATAAATCTCTTCCTACAAAACCCCATGGAGAAAGGTCACTTTTACATCTAACTGTTCAAGATGCAAATCTTCTACCACCACTAGACTTAAAATAGTCCTAATAGAAGTCATTTTAACAACATCAGAAAATATTTCATCAAAGTCTATACCTTTTATTTGTGCAAACCCCTTTACAACAAGTCTATCCTTGTACCGCTTCTTTCCTCCTTCTTTCAACCTATAAACCCATCTATTTTGCAATGTTCTTTTACCTATAGACAACTCAGCCAAATCCCAAATTTGGTTTTTTAACAATGATTCTATCTCCTCATCCATGCCTTGCTCCCACTTATTTTTAGTTTCCGACTGCATTGCTTCTTCATAACATTCGGGTTCACCATAATCAATCATCAATAAATAATGCAATGAAGGAGAGAATCATCCAAGGGGTCTACTTAACCTGGTAGATCTTCTTACACTTGCAGGAGTTTGAGGTACCAATTGATGCTCTTGATTTTTTGGTACCTTTAGAACTTCATTTTCTTTGATTTCATCAAGCAGTGTGTACTCTGTGTTTTCCTTTTCCTCTTAAGTTTCCCTACAACTGATCTTTGTACATAGCATTTTCATTGAATACTACATCTCTACTCCTAATGATTTTGTGATTTTCATAATCCCATAAGCAATAACCAAAATCATTAACCCTGTATCCAATAAACGTACATTTCTTGGATTTATCCTCAATCTTTGTTCTATTTTCTTTACCAATATGGGCACATGGTTCACAACCAAAAGTTCTCATAAATGAGTAGTTTACATTTTTACCTGTCCATGCCTCCTATGGAATCCTGCCATCCAATGTGCTTGAAGGCACTCTATTTATTAAATAAACAAAAATATCTACAACATCATCCCAAATCTGTAAAGTCAATATTGCATGCAATATCATAAACCTTGCATGGTCCATGATCGTCCTATTCCTCCTTTCTAACACACCATTTTCTTGTGATGTTCATGGGTATGTCTTCTCTTCACGAATCCCATGGTATGAATAGTAACTATAAAAATCCTTGCTGTAGTATTCACCTCCACTATCAGATATGAGACACTTCAATCTTTTCCCTGTCTCATTCTCAACCAAATCTTTCCACTTCTTAAAAGTAGCAAACACATCATATTTCTTTCTAATGAAATAAACCCAATTTTTCTAGTTGCATCATCAATAAAAGTAACATAATAATGAGAGCCAACAAAAGATTTCACCTGAGCCTGTCCCCATACATCTATATGAACAAGCTCTAACTTTTCACTCTTCTTTTGTTTCCCAGCCCTAACAAATCTAACTCTCTTCTATTTTCCCTAAACACGGTTCTTAGCAAATTTCAAACTTACCTTCTTCAGATATGGAAGCAATTTTTCTTGAGCCAAGAATATCATGTCCCCATACAAATAAAACTACTTGCAAATAATGTTTCACCAACCTACTAGTTCCCTAGGTTGAGGTGGAGACATAAATTTTGTAATAAGGGAGATATAGGACCCAAAAGGACCTTAGATTAACATATTCACATTAAAATGGGTCACATAAATAATAAATGTTAAGAAAATAAGGCGCCATTGGTTCATGAAGAGAATTGGACTCTTATGGAGTCTTTAAGTGACTAAATTCCCCACACACTTGACATGAATTTCATCCAAATTCAAATCCAAGGGGAATGTAACATTCTTTGAGGATGATATGGTGTCACATAGCCTAGCATGAGACAAGGAATTTGAATTAGGAGAGGATACTAACTCCCATGGAAGAGGAAGATACTAAGAAGACAATGTGTGCCACTTGTAAGGAGACTCCATTCATTCTATGACAACAAATGATGAAATATTCTATAACAAATATGAAAAATTCAGACCTGATTTCAGACCTATGAAAATTTTTACATTACAAGGCTAAAAATATCCACCAAGAGGGTGCACTTGGGAGTTAGAGGCAACCATTCGAATTGGGGAAAGAGTTGGAGCATGAAGAAGAAGACAAGTGTCATAGGAGTTAATAAACCAATAATTTGATTTGGAGGAATCCTATGGATGGAAGTTCGACCTTAGGAGGCCTCATGAAGTTAATAAAAATATTTAGTGAAGAATGAGAACAACTTTTTAACATTTTTTAATTGGCCTTTGGAATTTTGGAGAGCTTTTGCTTGTCCATTGCATGATGAGTGTTTACTCTCCCTGCTTCAACCAATTTCGAGGGATTTGTATTCATTTCCAAGTTGATTTATGGAGAGGAAATTCAGACCTATAAATGTATATTTTTGATGGTGTTTAGCTTCATTTTGAAGGTCCATACATCTCAAGTTCTAATCTATCTCCCTATTCTTTCATTCCTTCTTCTCCATTACCCCATACTCTCATGTTGATGTCGCATTTGTTGGAGTGGGGATTTCTCTTTGTTGATTCCATTTGATTCCCAATATGGGTAATATTATGTATGTATATATACTTTTATTTACATTTCCTCTATAACTTGAAGTCCAAGAAATTCATATGTGAAAATCTTTCATTCTCATGCCATTAAATCACTAGTTTTCATGAATTTGGCTTCCATCTTGAAAGAGTTTTATATCATATTTGTATGAGGGATTTTATCTGATGTTGATAATTTTGGGACATTAATTTGTAATTTTTATATGACATATATATGTCATGTTACTCTTTGAACTATCTATTCTACTTTTCATGTGTCAAATTTGAGCTAGTAATGCAATTTCCCCTTAATCAATTTCCATGAAAGTTATCATATGAATGTTCCACAGAATAATTAGTTTGAAGAGATAATAAACCTTATTAATGATATAAATTGATCTATGATATTCACCCCCATAATATTTTCTAAAATTTGGGAGGGTCGTACTTGAGTTGGAGAGACAGTTTGGCCTCCACCCCTCGAGGGGATTTGACCTCAATTTTCTATGAATTTTTCACTTTCTCTCCTTATCCCCAAACCAAGTTGAAGAATATTAAATTCATATACAAAGTGGGAATAGATAATATTGGTATATTATAATACTCATCCTACCATTTCATTTCAAATTTGATACCATTTGGAGTCAGTTGGAACCTCCTACAGTCTTGATTAGTAAAGCTCAAAAATTTCCCAAATTGCACTTTTCTCCAAAATGCCAAGTAGGGAAATTACAGTGGTATCATAGCATGGTATTGGAACTTTTTAATTTCTGTATTTATGTTTCCTGATGATTATCTCCCTCCATTAGAGATTTAAACTGAAGACATTGTTAGTGGAGAAGAATAAGGTGAAGAAGTGAATTATGATTTAGTGGTGTTTAAGGATAAACTAGGAGTAGAAGTTATGGATGATAATGAGGAATTTAAGACACTCATTAAGTCATATTTTGATTATGAACAAGAAACTTATAAAAAGTTTTGATATGATGGATGTCCAAATTGGGGTAAGTTGGAAACAAGGGGTAGTAATAGTTCACATCATGAAGAGAAGAATCTATGGGGAAATATCGAGAACTAGACCTCACAATCAACCCCATGGGTTCAAGAATCTGAATAGATCTATAACTCCAAATTTTTTAGATTCTAAAGAGTCTTAGAATTTGAATTCCATTTAGATATTTAAGCACATAATTCTAATAATGTTTGCAGCAAATAGATGGAGAATGAAGATACAAACTAAACAAAACAAACCACACAGGAATCAAACAAGTATTACTCAGGAATTTACAGTATCATTCACAATAATAAAATCCAATGTTATAATAGTTTACATAGGAAAATAATTTGAATGCATGACATGCAATTCAAATCTATCCATTAGATCTCAATGTAGCTAACTGACCATCTAACTCATGGTCTCTCAATCAATGTCGAAGTCCAATAGATTAACTCCCAAATGTCCAAAAACTCAAACAATCAGTGAAAGCTAGTTAAATCAGTGCAACTTAGTGTGGTAGGTGGGAAAATGTGCCTACTCCACATGCAGCCATGCATTATCCATGCAAATCTTGTGCTAGCTAGCTGATTGTGAACTAATTGAAAGTAACTAGGGGCTAACTGAGACTAACTAGTACTAACTACAACTAACTGAAGTAGGTTGGTTTCGGGACTCCTAGTATCTCCTAAAATGTAGGTATTGGTCTAGGAGGTGCCCAAACTGATGCATGCACATGCAATAAGTGGAATTTAACCTCTATCAGTGTTCCCCGCTCTCCAGTGACCGGTACACATGGACCCATTAGGCCAAGTGGACCCAATGTTACTAGTGGACCCAATTAATTAATTAAGGTTTCTAAGTTAGGCTAAATAATCTAATAGACAATATGGTCAAGGGAGGATTAATAATCCTAACACCCCCCCTGAATCCTAACTTGGACAATTGTGAGCCCTGGTAACAAGACCATAGGTCACCAAAATACAATATAAAAGACAAAATTATGCTTACTAAAATCGAGGAAATAAGGGAAAACCTCATGGGAACCCCCCCCCCCCCCTCAAAATAAGCAGGAATACAAATTTTGAAAAAAACTTGTGAAAATTTTTGCTACTATTTGCAGCAGTATCTTGTTTATGTGCAAATGAACCCATGAATCCAAACAAAGTGATTATGTCTGGAGGAATGTTCCTCTTTGGAATAAGAACAATACACTCAACTGAATCAGAAATATAAACAACTGCACGGTGAAAACTGGACCCATGTAGAGCAGCTAAAATCATCTGAAGAGAGAGCAAAGGTTCTTGACAATTCAAACCATGTGAGGAACACCAAAGAAACTAATATAGAAGATAGTTATAATAATTTTTGCATCAAATATATGGAGAATGAAGATACAAACTGAACAAAACAAACCACACAAGAATCAGACAAGTATTTCTCATGAATTTACTATATCATTCACAATAATAAAATCCGGTGTTACAATAGTTTACATAGGAAAATAATTCAAATGCATGATAGGCAATTCAAACCTATCCACTGGATCTGACTTTAGCTAAATGACCATCTAACTCATGGTGTCTCAATCAATGTTGGAGTCCAACAGATCAACCCCTAGATGTCCAACAACTCAAACAATCAGTGACAGCTAGTTAACTCAGTGAAACTGAGTGTGGTAGGTGTGAAAATGCACCTACTCCAGATGCAACCATGCATTATCCATGCAAATATTGTTCTAGCTAACTGATTGTGAACTCACTGAAATTAACTAGGGGATAATTGAGACTAACTAGTACTAACTCCAACTAATTGAAGTAGGTTGGTTTCGAGACTCCCAGTGGCTCCTAAAATGTAGGTATTGGTCTAGGAGGTGCCCAAACTGATGTAGGAACATGTAGTAAGTGGAAGTTAACCTCTAGCAGTGTTCCCCACACTTCAGTGACCGATACATGTGGCCCCATTATTCCAAGTGGACGCAATGGTACTAGTGGACTCAATTAATTAATTAAAGTTCCTAAGTTAGGCTAAAGACATTGTCTCCATCATATGAAAAGTTTTGATATGATGTCTGGCCAAATTGGAGTAAGTTGGAAACAAGGGGTAGTAATGGTTCACATCATGAAGAGAAGAATCTATGGGGAAATATCAAGAACTAGACCTCAAAATCGACCCCATGGGTTCAAGAATCTGAATAGATCTGCAACTCCTAATTTTTTAGATTCTAAAGAGTATTAGAATTTGAATTCCATTTAGATCTTCAAGAAGATAGTTTGAATAATGTTTGCAGAAAATAGATGGAGAATGAAGATACAAACTAAACAAAACAAACCACATAGGAATCAAACAAGTATTTCTCAGGAATTTACAGTATCATTCACAATAATAAAATCCGGTGTTATAATAGTTTACATAGGAAAAGAATTCGAATGCATGACATGCAATTTGAATCTATCCACTGGATCTGACTATAGTTAACTGAACATATAACTCATGGTGTCTCAATCAATGTCGGATTCCAACATATCAACTCCCAGATGTCCAACAACTCAAACAATCAGTGACAGCTAGTTAACTCAGTGCATTTGAGTGTGCTAGGTGGGAAAATGTGCCTACTCCACATGCAGCCATGCATTATCCATGCAAATATTGCACTAGCTAATTGATTATGAACTAACTAAAAGTAACTAGGGGCTAACTGATACTAACTAGTACTAAATCCAGCTAACTAAAGTAGGTTGGTTCTGGGACTCCCAATGGCTCCTAAAATGTAGGGATTGGTCTAGGAGGTGCCCAAACTGATGCATGCACATGTAGTAAGTGGAAGTTAACCTATAGCAGTGTTCCCCACACTCCAGTGACTGGTACATGTGGCTCCATTAGGCCAAGTGGACCCAATGGTACTAGTGGACCCAATTAATTAATTAAGGTTCCTAAGTTAGGCTAAATAATCTAATATGCAATATGGTCAAGGGAGGATTAATAATCCTAACAAAGAGAAACTTGACATGCATTATGGCATGAAGGAAGCAGTAGATGAGTGGAAACAATTAAGTGAAGAATGTAGGAAAAGTATTCCTTTTGACCAGTGCTTCAAGTTATCTAACAATATCAAGTATGGAGGAAATGGGGGGAGGAAACCTTTTCTAAATCAAGAATTGAAGTATACCATAGTCAAGGTAAATATCCCTTCCTTTAATGGCCCTTCTCAAATGGATGTTAGTGCTTGGATACAAAAACTAGATGTGTATTTCCAGCTGAATCCTATGGTTGAATAGGATGCATTGAAAATGGCCATTCTACATCTTGAGGGAGAAGCCAATGATTGGGTGTTCCATGGTCTTAAGACCTTGGGACATGATAAAATTTCATCCTATGAGTATCTTTCCAATTCATTAGTGGAGATTTTTGATAGGAAAGACCTTGAAATTCCTTTCAAAGAATTGACATAATTGAATCAAACTGGGACCCCTGAAGCCTATATGTTGGAATTTCAAAAGTTCTCAGTGATGGTTTATGGTATATCTATGGATTGTTTGGTTCTACTATACACTAAGGGGTTGGTAGAAACTTTGAAAGGGTTGGTGAAATCCTACAATCCAACTACATTGAAGTATTCCATAAACTTGACAAGATATCTACATAATGTTCTTCCAAGGACAAAGTATCCCCCTAAGTATAATTCTCCTTCCAAATTCAAATAAGGGAGGAAACCATGGAAAAAGGTACTCTTTTGTTAAGGATAATAAGGAGGGAAAAAGAAAAGAAGAACTCAAGAGGAATAATTTTTTCTTCACATTCCATCAGCATTGGGTTCTTGGACATAGGTATGTTAAGGGGAAGGCACACTATATTGAAGTCTTCTCTGAAGATGACGAGGAGGAGTTGGAGGAATTTGTAAAACTTCCAGCCCAAGAGAGGGGTATGAGACTGCAAAAGAATATCATCCTTCTCCTGAGAAAAGAAAATTTTCATCACTCTTATGTGTGCCTCGATTTCACAACCTTATATTCTATAATTTCCCTTTTTCAAAATTTTATTACAATGACCAATTTTTCACTTTTTCCCCTATTTCGACCTTTGACTAGTTTTGATGTCTAGGTATCCAAATTGGCCCAAATGCTCCCAAATATTCTCATAAGGTGTATGAATGATATTAATACTTGAATATTATTTTTACGGTTGATTTATTAACCTCCAATTACTTCTGCAAACTTGTTGAATGTTCTGGTTAAAGTAGGAGTCTTTACTAGCAAACTGGGGTTCCAATTCCCCCTGGGTAAATGCTGGAAATGGATTCTCAAATGATCCCAAACCCACTGAAATTTATGAACAGAAGAAGAGGATGTTTAAGGGAAATTTTTAATGTCTCATATGCATCATTATTCATTTTATACAGGCTGTTATGAGCCTCTCCCAAACAGCTAAAAAATCACTAATTCGACCTTTGGGGAAAAGGCACCAAATCTTCTCCAAATACAATTAAACTGAGTAAAATGGCTTCAAATGATTAAGTGATGAACATGAAAATTTTAATACACATAACATATAGTCAATTCATCATAAATATATGAGAGATACATTCTTCCATTCGAAATAATCATCATTACCATGGAATACATCAAGATAGTGGGGAAATGGTCACTGTTTGCTCATTAATAGTCATTTTGACATACAAATATTGGGTATTTCAACCTGAGAATTTATGAGAATTAATAATATAGAATATTTAACTTATTACAATTATAAATAGACCAGTATAATCTCTCCCAAAGAGTACAATATCTCATCCAAAGCACAATCCCTCCATGAGAAAGAATATGCAATAAAAACTAGAAAAGGTTGAGAGAAAGTGATGCAATAGAAGGAAACACGAGATTCCCCATATATTACACCTGCAAATAAAGCTCCATTAAATCTCCATGAAATACCTAACTTGCCTCTCCAAACACCAACTTGGATGGGAATCTTTCACCCTCAAAATTGGCTAAGTCAAGAACTAGTCATCCACTTGCTCTCTCAATTCACAAATGCAAATTTCTCAAATGATAAAAATCCCTTCTATTGGTTGATCCCTGTATTTTATAAACATCCTTGTATATAGGTTACCAATCCATCCACAAAATCAGGCCAATTCAAATTATGGTGTGTGCTCAAGATTTGCCATGCGTCCGCCCTTTCCTAGCCTTCCATCTTCCCCCAATTTGAGTAGGATCCCATTGAGCTTCTCCAAATCACATGAGAACCCTATTAGATGCTCTATTTTTACCTGAAATTTTATATATGTCATATTTCCTCCTTAATATCTGATTTGTGGCATAGGTTTCATAGAATATTCAACATTGTTGTCATAGAGCTAGGGAATTTAGCCCAAGTGTCCAAGAAGCTCCCAATTTGACTCTTCCTCTCCAATGTAATTTATATTTCCTTCCCAATTCGACCTGTGAGGAATATTTACAATTTTATTAGCCTTATAAATAATCCAAGAACATTAGGATTCCCATGGATTCAAAATTGCAAGAGGAGGATGCCATGTGGCACAAAAATTCTAGCTTGTGTGGGCCCCATAATCTCCATGTGTCTCCATGCTCCATTGCGAGTTAAATTTTATATTGTATTTATTTAATAAGATCCATTATTAAATATTTATTCCATTCTAATTTTTGAACATCATTTATTCATTCCCTTATTAAAATTCCAAATGTATCCATCCAACCTAGGGAACTAGTAGGATTGATGGAATTGTCATGCTATGCAGTTATTTGAATGGGGACATTACAGTCCTCCCCACCCAAGGTTTCTTGTCCTCGAGAGATTTCAGATTTGGATGCTGAAAAATATTCTCCTCTTCCCATGTTGCATCTTCACTTGGTAGATCCTTTCATTGTACTAAGTATTCTTTGATAGTTCTATTTCTCAATCTCCTTTCCCTTGTCTTCAAAATCTTTTTCAGAACAAGTGTGATCTGACCTTCATCATCCAAAGGAGGAAGTATTTCTGAAGTGTAAATTTTCTTACCAATATATTTTTTGAGAAAAGAAACATGAAATACATTATGGATTTTACTCTCTTCCGGAAGTTGAAGTTCTAATTCATATGCTACCTTGTGTGGGCCATAGTATATTGGTTTTAGCTTTTCTGCTCCATTATTTTTGAGAGATGTTTTTTTATATGGCTGCAACCTCAATTATACTAAATCATTAACCTAAAATTTCCTTTCTTCTCTATTTCTATTTGCATATTGTTTTTGCTGATTTTGGGCAACCTGCAATTTGTCTTTCAAAAGTTTTAAAATTTCTTGGCTCTCTTCCACCCAATATTTAGCTTTTGGAGCTATACTATCACCAAATATCATCTCAAAAAAGGTAATTGCAACATAAACATATAATTTTTTGAAATTATACATCCCTATTGACATATGAAAAGTGGAGTGGTAGCAAAACTCACCCAAATGTAGCCATTTTTCTCATGCTTTTTGCTGCTCTCCCACATAGTTTCTTAGGTACCCTTCCAACCATTGATTCACTCTCTCTATTTGTCCATAATTTTTTGGATGATATATTTTTCTTGGAGTCAACTGAGTTCCCACCAATCTAAAAATTTCTTTCCAAAAACCACCCTTGAATCTACTTTCTCTATCACTTACAATGCTTTTGGGGAGCCCATGCAATCTGAAGATTTATTTGAAAAACATATCAGCCACTTATGCAGCACTAAAAGACGATGTAATATAAAATAAATAAGCATTTTTTTTCAATATATCCACTACCACATATATGCAATCCTTACCCAAATACTTGGGCAAATCGGTGATGAAATCCATTGATATACTGTCCCATTTTTGCTCTGGAATGGGAAATGGTTACAATAAACCAGCTGGGAATGTAAGTTTTGATTTATTTTTTTTTGACATAACTTATATTCATTCAAATATTTATGAACATATTCCTTAATCCTCTTCCAAAATAATCTTTTCCTTAATTTCCTATAATTTTCGAAGATCCCCGGATGGCCAGCTAATGGGAAATCATGCGCTTCTTGCAAACATTTTGTACTAGAGCTTAGTCTAATGAGTCCCAAATATAAGATTTATTGGATGGCCTTCTCAATATAATCTCTAAACTTATTAGGATGTCTATAAGGTGGTATTTTAATGGGTGAAGTACCCTCCTCCAAAACAATGTTGTGCTCAACCCCCCTATCAGGTGGTCTACCATGTGGAAGACCCCTAAAAACTTTTTCATACTTTTTCAATAGTTTATCTATATCCTTTGGGTGTTCAAAAAAATTTATTTTTGGCTTGGTATATGTGATATTACATTCAACATCCATTCTATGTCCCCATGCCTAAAAATAGATCTCATACTATTACAAGTCACTACCTGATTTGGGTAAGTGTGTTGCCCTCTCACAACCGTTAGTGCACCATTCAAATCTTGAAATTTCATCTCAGGAATTTGATAATTTACTGTATTCTACCCTATAGAATACATCCATTTCACTCCCAAAACCACATTAGTATCAGAAACATCAACCACATAAAAACTATCAACAAAAGTATAGTTACCTACGGTGACTTGCAGCTTTGGAACCCATGTTTTGCACTGCATTGTGTTATGACGGGGAATGACAAATATGAAGCCATCGAATGGTTCAATAGGTATATTAATTTTCTCCACCATATATGCATTAATGAATTTATTTGTGGCTCCTCCATCTACCAAAACTTAAGCTCTTTTTCCTAGTACCACACCCTTGCATCGAATAATGTGATAGCGAGGCACTGCTGAAAGTACTACCATTCTTGCTTTGTCCAGTGAAGGCTGATTTTATTCTTGTATTTATTCTTCAGCTACTGTATCATATTCCTCCTCTTGATATGAATTGTTTCCTTATTCATCCATACCCCCTTCATACTCATCATTATCAGAAAATACTTCTATGTATTTAGCTTCCTTAGTGCATTTATGCCCCTGTATCCATGGTTGAAAGCATGTGAAGCACACTTTTTTTCTTCGAATTTCATCCCTAGTTAGTCCTTCTTTCTTATTATTTTAAATTGAATCTCTTTGAAAAGGCTTATTATCAGGTGCATCTCTTTTCCAAGGTTTCTTTTCAAATTTGAAGTTAGGCTTGGGAGGAAATCTTGTTCTAGGAAGCACATTTTGGAGATCTCTAGTCAAGATCATTGCATCTTTTAATGTAGTGGGTTTGTGTGATTTAACCAAAACTTTTAATGGTTAATACAAAACTTAATTTAAAAATAATACTAACCTTCCCATAGACACATGAGCCACCTTTACTGATAATTTTTTAAATTCCATCATATAATCAGTAGGGGTCCCGACTTGCTTCAATTGGGCTAGTTCTTTGAAAGACAATTTTGGATGTTTTTGCTCAAATATCTCTAGTACCCTATCAATAAATTATCCATATTTTAACTTGATCATGACCCAAGGTTTTAATTTCATGGAACCACCATTCATGGGTACCTCCTTCCAAGTGTGAGATGGCCATTTTTAAGGCATCTTCTTCCACCATTGGATTCAGCTGAAAATACACATCTAATTTTTGCACCCAAGTGTTAGCAGAACTTTGATAGGAACCATCAAAATTAGGGAGTGGAACTTTACCAATGACACAATTTAATTCTATATATATATAGATAGATATATAGATAGATATATAGATAGATAGATAGATATATTATATTCTTTTTGAGTTTGTTTGCAGCAATAAAGTACTGATCAAATGGTACACTTTTCTTACAATCTTCATCCAATTTATCCCGTTCTTTTGCCATTGTACCAAGTTGAAGTTGAATGTTAGTCTCTTATTTAGATATAATAAATTTAGGTGCAGTATTCCTTGGTTTTATCTAAAATTCATGGGGTCTATTATGGGTTCATGTTATTGAGAAAATATGCTCACCCATTGTCTCCTTTTCTTCTGATTGTGAACTACTACTATCTCCTATTACTCATTTGGTTCCAAATTGGCTAATCAACCATTCGAATCCTTTCATAAGTTGTTATTTAATGTTATTGGTTATGTAATAAAAGAGAGTTTTCATGATTTTAATATATTCCTCCTTATTTTTATCATCCTTGAGTCCATACTCCTCGTTAGTCATAGTTTCAGCAAAATGTACCTCTTCTTCTTCTACTTCTTCAACAAAAACACCTTCAAATTTAGGTTTTGGGGGTAGTGTATTATTTATTTGAATCCTTTTTAAGACCATAATGTTCCAAAACCATGCTATGATACCACTTTTAATGTTTCTTTTTTGAAATTTTATTACAATGACCAATTTTTCACTTTTTTCCCTATTTCAACCTTTGACTTGTTTTGATGTATAGGTCTCCAAATTGGCCCAAATACTCCAAAATATTCTCAGAAGATGTATGAATTATATTAATACTTTAATATTATGTTCAGGTATGATTTATTACCCTCCAATTACTTCTGAAAACTTGTTTAATGTGCCGGTCAAAGTAGGAGTCTTTACTAGCAAATTGGGGTTCCAATTCCCCCTAGGTAAATGCTGGAAATGGATTATCAAATGCTCCAAAAACTACTCACATTTATGAAAAAAGGAGAGGATGTTTAAGGGAAATTTTTAATGTCTCATATGCATCATTATTCATTTTATACAGGCTGTTATGACCCTCTCCCAAACAGCTACAAAATCACTAATTCGACATTTGGGGAAAAGGCACCAAATCTTCTCCAAATACAATTAAACTGAGTAAAATGGATTCAAATGCTTAAGTGATTAACATTAAAATTGTAATACACATAAATTACAGTCCATTAATCATAAATATATCATATATACATTCTTCCATTTGAAATAATCAACATTACCATGGAATACATCAATATAGTGGGGAAATGGTCATTGTTTGCTCATTAATAGTCATTTTGACATGCAAATGTTGGGTATTTAGACCTGATACTTTCTGAGAATGAAGAATATATAATATTTAAATTATTACAATTATAAATATACAATTATAAGCTCTACCAAAGAGTACAATATCTCACCCAAAGCGCAATCCCTCCATGGGTAAGAATATGCAATAAAAACCGGAAATGGTTGAGAGAAAGTGTTTCAATAGAAGGAACCACAAGATGACATGTAGCTTAAACCTGAAAATTAAACTCCATTAAATTTCCATGAAATACCTGAGTTTTCTCTCCTAAAGCCAACTTGGATGGGACTCTTTCACCCTCGAAATTGGCTAAGGCAAGAACTAGTCATCCACTAGCTCTCTCAATTCACAAATGCAAATTTATCAAATGATCAAAAGACATTATATTGGTTGATACCTGTATTTTATAAACATACTTAGCCTTATAATGTTAAATTCCATCCACAAACGCAATCCAATTCGAATTAGGGTGTGTGCTCAATATTTTCCATGTGTCCTCCCTTTCCTAGCCTTCCATCTTCCCCCAATTCGCGTAGGAGACCATTGAGCTTCCCCAACTCACATGAGTTCCCTCTTGGATGCTCTATTTTGAACTGACATGTCATATATTTCATATTTCAACCTTCATATCTGATTTGTGTCATAGGTGTCATAGCATCTTCATCATTGTTGTCATAAAGCTAGGGAATCTAGCCCAAGTGTCCAATAAACTCCCATTTGACTCTTCCTCTCCTATGTAAGTTACATTTCCTTCCAAATTAAAACCATGAGGAATATGGTCAAGTGTATTATCCTTATAACTCATCCAATATCATTAGGATTCCCATTGATTTGAAATTGCAAGAGGAGGATGCCATGTGGCACATAAATTCTAGCTTCTGTGGGCCCCATAATCTCCATGTGTCTCCATGCTCCAATGCCACTTCAATTATTAAATATTTATTCCATTATAATGTCTAAAAATCATTTATTATCTCCCTTATTAAAATTCCAAATGTATCCATCCAACCTAGGGAACTAGTAGGATTGATGGAATTGTGCTGCTATGCAATTATTTGAATGGGGACATTACAGATTCAAGGGTGCTATACAAGGAAAAAGGGTTAAATTTCTAGTTTATGAAGGAGACACTCATGAATTCATAGATGCAGCCTTGGTGGATAGGAGAAATCTACTTGTTGAAAATTTTGAAGGCTTCATAGCCATCATTGCAGGTAACAATTCTATGGACTATGTCAAATGGGTTCCAAAGCATCAAGTTGCTATAGGAAATTACACTGTTACTGATAGTTTCTATGTAGTGAATGTGGCTGATAAAAATGTGGTTTTGGGATTCTAATGGTTATATTTTATATGGGAGCATACAATGAACTATAAAGTCCCTCAAATGAGGTTCAAATACTTGGAAGGGAAACCCGTCTTGTTGAGAGGAATGCACACTTACCCTAACCAAGTGGTTTCCTCTCACAGTATGAGTTATACCTTGAAGAATGGGTACATTGAATGGGATGTTGAATGTTTGATCAGCTCTTTCAAGCCTCACTTTAATGTTTTCAAACATCCAAAGGAGATAGAACAATTGTTGAGTAAGTATGAGAAGGGTTTTGGAAACCTTCCTCCAAGAAGGCCACCTGACAGAGGGGTGGAACATGCCATTAAATTAGAGATAGGGACCCAACCTATCAAAATTAATCCCTATAGACACACAAAAAGGATTCGAGATGATATTTAAGAGGAAATTAAAGATCTCTTGGAATTGGGTCTCCTAAGACTTAGTTCAAGCCCTTATGCTTATTCAGTTGTTATGGTGAAGAAAATGGATGGAACCTTAAGAATGTGCATTTATTTTAGAGCCTTGAACAAGAATATAGTTGTAACAAATATAAATGTTATAAATATTAACATTTAATACTAAGTAGGGTAATTAGGGTAATTAATTAATTACTCAAGAGGTGACTTGAAAAGTCACCCCCCTTACCACTTAGGGTATAAAATATTCAACACTAATTCTTGTAAAACATCTTACTTATCTATCATTCATTACACTTTTACTTTCTACTTAGCTATTTATGGATTTTCTACGTTACTCATTCTGGTTATTTGATTATTGAGGAAATTTGTTCCTTCAATGTTTGTGATCTAGGCCTTTGGCCATATTGTGATTTTTAATCATAACCCTAGGGAGTCACTAAAATTATGGTATTTGACCAAGTAAAAGAAGAAAATAAAGTCAAAAGAAAAAATAAAAAGGAAAAAGTAAAAAAAAAGAGAGAAGAAGAAGGAAGATGATGCCATAAAAAAAGGAAAGTTAAAAAAAAAGTAAAAATAAAAGAGTAAAACCACAAGTGATTTCTCCACCCATGGTTTTATTTTAATAAGTGGTTTTTTAATTCTAAGGTTTAAACCCTAATTCCCACTCCATTCATAAAAAATATATATCAATAATACTATTAGTAATAATAAAATTTATTATTGTCATATATTTTTTCAAAAAAACATTTCGACCCAATTCACAAAAAATATATATACCATATTATTATTTTTAAATAATAATTGGTAATATATTATATTTGTTATTATTATTATTATTATTATTATTAATTACTTAATAATTATTATTTAATAATTCTGTTATTTACAATTATTACTTTATACAAAAAGGAAAAATAATTAAAGAAGATATTAAAAGAGAAGAAATCGAGTCTATATTAAAAAGATTATGGATTCCATATATAAATCAAAATTTTGGACTAAAAGTCCTTATTGCGAAATGGAATTCCAATATCCGACATATTTTAAAAATTGCAATAGCCCATGTCTGATATGTAGCAAATATTTTGCCATGGAAGACGATCCAGGTCACTCACAATTGCAATCACAATTACGAACAATTTCATCCCAACTAAAAACGTGTGAACTAGCTAATAGTGTTCTACAACTCCAGTTCGATAATCAGAAAATAAGTAATGATTTTCAAAAAGAACATATTACTACCTCAGAATTACGAATTCGATGATTGGAAGATAGTAGAGAAAAACTCACAAAAAATTAATCAGATAAGGACGAGAAAATATCACATCTGGAAGGTATCATTCAACAACTTGAAGGCCAGATAAAAAAACTAAACAAAGTCAATGAATGTCTGTATGGAAACAGTATCGATTTAAAAGCGAAAATTAGTCGTCTAAACAAAGTCATCATGGACAAGGAAGACGAATTGCCGCAGCTACATGAAAAGTTAGAAAAGTTAGAAAATATATTTATGTCATCGTCAACAGCAAAAAGAAAAACACTAGCAACAATATGATGGCAATAAGAAGACACATAAGTTGGAACTAACAAAAGTCAACAATGTGTTAACAAGAAATACCAAAGAGATTTTTCGATTATGAAATCATAACAAAAAAATGATTACAAATATTAAACAACTGAAACACGGTAGTAAGAGGGAACACTCTGGTGAATACCTCAAAGAAAGAACACTAGAAAAACTAGAAGAAAACCAGTGTCTAAAGAATTGTAATTAGGAACTAGAAAATCAAATCAAGAAGTTAGAAATTGAAAGAAATTTGCAAGATGAAAGATTCTGAAAGATTCATAATCATAACAATCTACAGGAGAACCAAGAAGAGCAAATCCAGAAAGATGCATCCAAAAATGAAATCAAGGAAGTGAAGGCATTCCTCTCTGCGGTTTAAAAGAAAGAAAAACAAACAACACATATTCCTTACAGACATCCTAATTATAATTGTTATTTTAACCAATGACAGGGTCAAAACAAGCACTAAGAGAAGAATTATGTTGATAGATGAAAATATCAACGTGCTAAGCAACAATTGAAACGACTTGTTCCATAAAATTATCTCAGAGCTCCGATAAAAATAGATCTAGGATGGACCACAGAAGATACGATGCGACAATTATCCTTGGGAATATGTAACTCCTATCGTTTCATTTCATCAAGTGTTGCAATTAAAAAAAGTAAAGGATCCCGAGACGCCAGTTCAAGGGAATTCAGACATTGTTGTCGATACAAGCTTTGAGGACAAAGCTTCCCTTAAGGAAATGTAACAAATATAAATGTTATAAATATTAACATTTAATACTAAGTAGGTTAATTAGGTTAATTAATTAATTACTTAAGAGGTGACTTGAAAAGTCACGCCCTTACCACTTAGGGTATAAAATACCCGACACTAATTCTTGTAAAACATCTTATTTATCTATCATACATTACATTTTTAATTTCTACCTAGCCATTTATGGATTTTATACGTTACTTGTTCTGGTTATTCGATTATTGAAGAACTTTGTTCCTCCACTCATCCAAGAACATTAGGCCTCCCATGGATTCAAAATTGCAAGAGGAGGATTCCATGTTGCATAGAAATTCTATCTTGTGTGGGCCCCATAATCTCCATGTGTCTCCATGATCCATTGCCACTTTAATTTTCTCTTGTATTTATTTAATAAGATCCATTATTAAATACTTATTCCATTCTAATGTTTGAACATCATTTATTATCTCCCTTATTAAAAGTCCAAATGTATCCATCCAGCCTAGGGAACTAGTAGGATTGATGGAATTGTCCTGCTATGCAATTATTTGAATGGGGACATTACAGATTCAAGGGTGCTATACAAGGAAAAAGGGTTAAAGTTCTAGTTTATGAGGATACACTCATAACTTCATAGGTGCATCCTTGGTGGAGAAGAGAAATCTACTTGTTGAAATTTTTGAAGGCTTCATAGCCATCATTGTAGGTAACAATTCTATGGACTATGTCAAATGGATTCCAAAGCATCAAGTTGTTATAGGAAATTAGACTATTACTGATATTTTCTATGTAGTGAATGCGGCTGATACAAATGTGGTTTTGGGATTCCAATGATTATATTATATAGGGGAGAAAAAAATGAACTATAAAGTCCCTAAAATGAGGTTCAAATATTCGGAAGGGAAACCCGTCTTGTTGAGAAGAATGAGTTCTACCTTGAAGAATGGGTACATTGAATGGGATGTTGAATGTTTGATCACCTCTTTCAATCCTCACTTTAATGTTTTCAAACATCCAAAGGAGATAGAAGAATTGTTGAGTAAGTATGAGAAGGTTTTTGGAGACCTTCCCCCAAGAAGGCCACCTAACAGAGGGGTGGAGCATGCCATTGAATTAGAGATAGGGATCCAACCTATCAAAATTAATCCCTATAGACACACAAAAATGATTTAGGATGATATTGAAGAGGCCATTAAAGAACTCTTGGAATTGGGTCTCATAAGACCTAGTTCAAGCCCTTATGCTTCTTCGGTTGTTATGGTGAAGAAAAAGGATGGAACCTTAAGAATGTGCATTGATTTTAGAGCCTTGAACAAGAACATAGTGAATAATAGATATCCCATCCCAAGTGTTGATGAACTCATGGATGAGCTCCATGGAGAAAATTTCTTCTGAAATGTTGACCTTAGATCTGGTTATCATCAAATTCGAATGAGGGAGGAAGACATATGCAAGACTGCTCTTAGATGTCACTATGGTCACTTTTAGTTCCTTGCCAAAATTTTGGCTTAACAAATGATCCTTCCACATTTCAATCATGGATTAACAATATCTTCCACAATCAACTTTGAAAATTTGTTCTAGTTTTCTTTCATGATATTCTTATTTATAATAAGACATGGAATTAACACTTGGATTATCTAGAAGTTGTACTGAAAATTCTGCATGATAAATATTTGTTTGCTAAGCTGCCAAAATGTGAGCTTGATTTGATTGAAATTTTGTATCTTGGGCACATAATTGGTAAATATAGTGTGAAGTTTCACTTGGAGAAAATAAAATCCATTATTAAATGGCCCTGTCCAAAAAATATCATTGAATTGAGGAGATTCATTGGTCTTTGTACCTGCTATAGGAAATTTGTGAAGGGGTTCTCCAAAATCACTTCACCTCTCACTGATTTGAAAAATAAATATGCTTTCCAATGGCCTGAAAAGGATGAAAAGTATTTCCAAAGAATGAAAGAGGTAATGAGTAGTTGTCCCATTCTTGCATTACCTAATTTTTCTAAACCATTTGTCTTCTGAGTGTTATGCGTCAAGGGATGGAATTGGAGCAGTCCTAAAGCAAGGACAAAACCCAATAGATTTAGTGAGTAGGAAGATAGAACCATATGAGAAAATTTACTCTATTTATAAAAAATAAATGCTATCCATCATGCATTCTTTGATCAAGTTCAGACAATACTTGGTGGGGAACAAGTTTGTGGTCAAAATTGACCATAATAGCCTAAGATACATCCTCACTCAAAAGGATCTAAATGAAAGGAAACAAACATGGGTGAGTAAGGTTCAAGAATTTGATTGTGATATTGAATATGGAAAATCCAAGAGTAGTGTGGTATAATATTCCTTATCTATGAGACCGTCTATCTCTCTAATGGATGTTGCAGAAGATTGGAAAGCTATATTAGAAGTAGAATATGCCAAGGATAAGTTTGCTTGTGAAATTTTTTATGGGACTAACCCTAATGATAGGTATAAGGTGTTGGATGGAATCATATACTACATATACATAATATACTTGGTCCCTGGTTCAAGATTGAAGAAAAGTGTTTTGAAGAGTTCTCACAATTCTCCTTTAGCAGGATACCCTAGTTTCTTCAAAACATATAGAATGTTGAAAGAAATATTATATTGGAAGGGGTTGATGAGTGATGTTATGAAATATGTGAATGAATTCCCAACATGTAAAAAAAAAAAATTATAACACAATCATCCAGCTGGTCTCTTGCATCCATTGCCTATACCAAAACAAAAATGGGAAAGTATTTCCATGGATTTGATCATTGGTTTACCCAAAGTGCTTAGTAAGGATTGCATATTTGTAGTGGTGTATAGAATCACTAAATTTGCTAATTTATTTTCTCTTACTATTAATTTTTATATGGTTTTATAGCTTAAGTCCTAACTTCATAAGCATTTAATACTTTTTCACAATAACAACATAAACAAGATCATTGAAAGAAACACAATCACAAGGTGCACAACAATTTACCTTGGGAAAACAAAAAGAGAAAAACCCAACAAAAATTACTCAATATAGATTATTAGAATGAAATGAATAAATAATAAGGTCTCATAAGAAGAGAGATACCAAACCCCATCATAAGAGACTCCTCCTTCTTTGTCCTTCCTTCTTTCTCTCTCTTACGCAATGCATGAGTGAGTGAGTGTGTACAAATGAGGGAGGGAAATTCCCTATTTATACTAATCTCCCAACTAACATTTTAACCTAACTGGGCCAACCTACCTAGGAAAACTCACAATAATAGTTATATTAATCTTTTCTGTGTACTATTTACTCGACTTACAATGGAGGGTTTACCTCATGAAATTTTACATTAGTGACATCTCCCGAAGGAGGAATAATAATAATGTAAAGTACAAGTATACTATTCTTCAAAGTTACATTATTTAAACAACCCCCCTTAATAAGAATGGTATTGTACAACAACAACAACTGGTGTGGCTCTACACAACATCATTGTAAGGAGGGAGGAGGCATCATCAACATCATCTTTTGGAACATTGTCTGGTACATCTATAGATAATCAAAAGTTTTGAACAAAATAATCATCTAAAGCATGGAGCTAGAGCATCATCATATGCAACATAGAACTGGAGCATTTCCATCTACAACATGGAACGGGAGCATCATCATATGCAACATGGAGCTGGATCATCACCTGCAACATGGACATTGAGAATCACCATCATATGTTGAAACATCATCATATGTGGCATGGAGATGGAGAGTCATCATCTGCGGCATGGAATTGGATCATCACATGCAGCATGGAGCTAGAGCATCACCATCATCTGCTAGAACATCATCATATGCATCATGCAGTTGGAGCATCATCATCTGCAGTATGGAACTTGATCATCACCTACAGCATGGATTTGGAGCATCATCATCATTTGCATCAGCATAGAACTGTTGGAACATCATCATCATCGTCTTTAGTACAGATCTGAAGTATCAAAATCTTCAATATAAAAACCGACACATCACTAACAACAAAAAAACAAGGCTATCTCATTAGCCTATAGCTATAATAAAAACAACGACGACAACACGAGGCTAGCTCATCACCATAAAGCTGTAATAAAATCAACAACGACAACACAAGGCTAGTTCATGAGCATAAATATTGAATAACACCAACAACAACAACATGATCCTGGCTCAGCAACATAAAGATGGAATAACATCAACAACGCCATGTGACAGGTATAAAATCATCATCAACAACAACTCAAGGTTAGTGTAACATCATCTATGGAAACAAAATTAGGTAGGTGTATCAACAACCAACATGATCCTTCCTTTCAGAATTGCGAAATCATGGACAACACGGGTGATCCTTTCCTTTCATAATTGTGGGATCATGGAAAACACATCTATGGTACTCATATGATCCTTCCTTTTTGGATTACACAATCAAGTCTTTATGGATCCACCAATACTAATAACAACTAACACATATGTACACAGGATGATCCTACCTTTTAGAAATACGGGATCAAGTCCAACATGGATGATCCTTCCTTTCGAAATTGTGGAATCTCCAATCAACATTTTAGACAATCCTTCCTTTCAGAATTACGGGATCAAGTCCACCAATCAAAATCCTAAATGATCCTTCATTTTGGAATTATGGGATCAAGTCTATCAAGATCAACATTTAAGACAATCCTTCCTTTCGTAATTAAGGGATCAAGTCTAAGGATGATCAATCCCAACTGATTTACATGTTGTGATCAGGATACCATAGTATCATCAATACTACTCCACCTTTTGAGGGAAGTTCTTACGAAAAACACCTATATTTTCTCGGAAGTGTTCAAACTTCACACGCAAGAGAGGCTTAGTCAACAAATTTGTAACTCGCTCAACTATGCTCACATATTGGATTTGTATAGATCCCTTCTACACCATGTCGCGAATGTAGAAATACCATATTTCTATGTGCTTCGTCTTATCATGGAACATAGGGTTCTCTGTCATATTCATGCATCTTTGATTATCACATAGAATCAGTGTGGCATCCATATCTATATAAAATAAATCTAATAACAAATTCCAAATCCATATGGATTCACAACTAGAATATATTCTTCTTCTGTAGTACTGAGAGCAACACTAGATTGCTTCCTTCTTAGCCATGATATCATGGTTTCCCCTAGACTAAAACATCCTACTAAAGTGATATTTCTATTTGAGACACTTCCTGCCCAATCTGAATATGTATAAACATATAGTATGAAGTCATGATAGCTAGTATAACTGAGACCATAGTCTGTTGTACCTTTCTAGTACCTCATCACATGCTTTTCAACTACCAGGTGAACATGTCTGGGATCAACTAGATACTGACTCAAGGTGTTCACAACAAAGCATATATCTGGTTGGTTAATTGTCAGAAACATCAATTAACCAATAATCTATCGATATAGTGTCACATCCACTAATTTTGATGAAGCATCATCCAACAACTTCAAGTTTGTATCCATGGGTGTGGCCATGGATTTCCATTCCAACATATCAAACATTTTCATGATTTCTACTGCATAGTTTCCTTGGTTAAGGAATATTCCTTCTGGCTCTGTCATACTTCAATACCTAGAAAATAATGCATCAAGCCAAGTTATTTCATCTCAAATTCTGTTGCAAGATTCTTATTACACTATGATATTTGTTTCTCATTACATGTCAGGGATAAATCATCCACATACAACAATGATATGACAGGTTCATCATCCATAACCATGAAGTAAAGGTTAGGATCATCCTTACTTTTGGTAAATCCCAAGCTCACCAGATAAATATTGATTCTTCCATAACAAGATTTTGGATATTTATTCAATCCATACAGATCCTTCTTCATATTAGAGACATGTGTCCTTCTGTCTTCAACTTCAAAACCTTGCAGCTATTCTATGTACACTTCTTCTTCAATAAAACCATTTAGAAAGGTTGTTTTCATATCCATCTAGTGTAACTTCCATTTCATATTGGTTGTAAGTGCCATGATGGTTATGATAGAAGTGTACCTTGCTACAGGAGAAAATGTATCTTCATAATTGATTCCTTCCTTTTAAGAGAATCCATGGGACACAAATTTGGCTTTGTACTTCTCAATACTTCCATCGGCTTTATGTTTTATCCTTTAGATCCATTTAGAATATACAGCACTTTTACCTTCTAGTTTGGGAACTACTTCCCACACATCATTATTCATTATAGATTGGTATTATTTTTTCATGGCTTATACCCATTCTCTATTTTTAACAAATATTTCAAAACAAGTAGGTTATTTGTCTACAATATCACACATCAAAGCCACATAACTAAGAAATGGATTTGGTTTATTGCTCTGTCTTGAGGATCCTTCTGGAGCACCATAAATTTCTACTTCTTGAATAATATCACGATACTGAGCCACCTTTTTCTTGTTGAAGATATTCATGTGGGGAGGTTCTTGGGGCTCCTACATATCATGTTCTTCCATAATCTCATCATCGGGAGAAGGTACAACTTCTTTAATCAGTTCTGAGGCTTTGAGAGCTACAACTTCTTCATATGTTTCTTCAAGTTTTCACTTTCTCGATTTATTTGAGAGTTGTATCTTCATCAAAAGTTACATACCTACTAATTTCCATATGATGGTAACCTATTATATAATTTTTGAAGGTCTTGGAGACCTCACACTGTCCAAAAAATATTCCTTTCTTTCCAAAAGGATCTAACATGGTTCCTTTCTATTTTGGAATATGAACAAACACTAGACAACCAAATATATTGAGGTGACTTACCTCTGGTTTCTTGCATGTGAACATTTCTTCAGGGGTTTTGAACCCGAGCACACTATGGGATATTCTGTTTTGGACATATATTGTTGTCCTTTTTGCTTCATCCCATAAGTGCATAGCAATATCTTGATCATGGATCATAGCCTTCACTACTTCCATAATGGTTCATCTCTTCCTTTTAGAAACAACATTCTATTGTGGATTATAGGGAGTGGTAAGTTCCCTCTTAATCCTGACATCTTTGAAAAATTTTCCGAATTCATTTGAAGTATACTCTCCTCCATTATCTGACCTAAGTGTCTTGATATTTCTTTATGAAAGATTCTCTACCAAGGATTTGAATTCCTTGAAATTTCCAAACACTTCATCTTTTGATTTCAAAAAGTAAACCCAAATCTTATGAGAGTAATCATCAATGAATGTTGCATAATATACATACCCACTTAAATATGTTGAGGGCATTGGACCACATACATATAAGTGAATAAGTTCCAATATTCCTTCTGACTTGGTGTCACTCTTCATAAATGGATTATTTATTTTCTTTCCTTTTCGCACATCCTTTACATACTCCTCCATGATCAATCTTTAGATCTGGTAGACCTGTGACTACCTTTTTCACATGTGGTAAGAATTTGTAGTTTATATGAGCAATACTTCTATGCCATAGCTCACATGGATGTGTAATATCATGAATCAAGGCCACTT
Source organism: Pseudotsuga menziesii (assembly GCA_001517045.1). Classification (NCBI taxonomy): domain Eukaryota; kingdom Viridiplantae; phylum Streptophyta; class Pinopsida; order Pinales; family Pinaceae; genus Pseudotsuga; species Pseudotsuga menziesii. The sequence goes on from LPNX010416967.1 coordinate 265,767, forward strand.
CTGGGTGACCTTTTAATTTATACATGCCGCCTTCTTTTGTCCTAGTGACAGATGCATCTTCTAGATATTTTCCTCTAAGCCACATAAGAACTTCACCATATATAATGGAAATCTTGAATCCTTTCTTATCTAAGTATTAAATAGAAAGTAAGTTCTTCTTCAATCCTGGCACATATAGCACATCCTTCATCTTCATATGGGTTCTTGAATCAAGCTTGTATGCGGCTTCTCCTATTCCCTTGATGGGATATTTATAGTCATATCCTAGTGAAACTTACTTAGGAGAGTCCTTTTCTTCAATAATTGAGAGAGTCTTATTCTAACCTTTCATGTGCTTTGAAGCACCACTATCAATTATCCATGTGTCATTTCCAGGTGTCACAAACTTGGAATGAGTGGATAATAAAATATATTATTCAATTTCTTCCTTTGATAACTTTGGGAGGTTCTTCTTCTTCTTCTGCTAAATAAGCATGATGTCTTTTGTTATTCTTCCTCTTATATTCTTATTTTATTGTTGGAAATTTTTTGGCAATGTGTCCTATCTTATCACAATGGTGACATTGATAAGAGTAGAAATCCTTTTGCTTCTAATCTCCCTTTTTTTTTCTTTTGAAACTTCTTAGGAGGATGAGACCCCTTATGAGTTTCCTTCTTGAAATGATGTTTTCCTTTTATTCTTCTAGTACAAGTATCTAGAGCATGGTCATCATCTATAAATAGTGCTTGTCGGTTTGCTACTCTAGATTCCTCTTGAACACATTCTTCCCATAGGATATCAAATTGTAGGCTTTCCTTCCATGCAAAAATTGTATGGATTTAAGAATCCCATGGTCTAATAAGAACATTGAGAGTAGTCATTAATAGTTCATCTTCATCAATATTGTCTTCAATTGCTTCTAGTTGTCCTTTTAATTGAGAAACCTTTGTGAAGTATTCTTGGATAGATTTTCCATTTCTCTTCTTTGTAATTTTGAGTTAGTCTCTCAAATTCATCTTTATGTTGATGTTTCTTCCTTCATACATTCTTGACAGAGCTTCAAACATCTCCTTAGGTGTATTCTTGGAGGACACTTGAGAAATCAAGTGATCCTTAATAGAATCTGCTATGATCCGCTTGTCTCTAATCATGTCTTTCTTGTACTTTTCCTTTGCTTAGTCTTCATTTAGACTTCTAGAATGAGTCCTATTATGTATTTCCAAGAACGAAAGTTTTCTATGCCTTCCAACTTGTCATCAAGCTTAGTGCTTAAAGACATCTTGTCCCGGAGAACAGAAATGACAAAAATTGAAATTTCTCATAAATGAAAACTGTACTTACGAAAATATGCACTTTAATGAGGTGAGTATGATGGTAGAGTCAATTTCTAAAGAATCCAAATTCTATCCCTTGAAGTTGGACTTGCAAAATTCTGGACTGTAGTTTTTGGTTCTAGTTCTGGATTTCTGGTTTTATCGTTCCAATCCAAACTAGGGCTTGACTTTCTAGAGGATATTCCCACTAAATTTTTTTTATATAGGTGCAAAATATGTGCCTAGGAGGGGTGCACTTCCCAATGTCACTTGCACTAAAAAATTCATTTTCAATGGAAAACCCTAATTTTCTTGTTTGGAGAAGGAGAGATAGATTTACCTACTGAAAGTTGCTCTTTTCAGGATAGATATGAATTATGTTAAGTTTTATATGTTGTTATAGCTTAAGTCCTAACTTCATAAGCATTTAATTCTGTTTCACAATAAAAACATAAAGAGGATCACTAAAAGAAACACAATCACAAGGTACACAAAAATTTACCCTGGGAAACCCAAAAGGGAAAAACCCAACAAAACTTTCTCAATATAGATTACCATAATGAAATGATGAAGAACAAGGTCTCATAAGAGAGAGAGAGAGACCAAACCCTGACATAAGATCCAAAACACAAAAGACACTTGTCCTTCTCCTTCTTTGTCATTCCTTCTTTCTCTCTCTTGTGCAATACATGAGTGAGTGAGTGTGTACAAATGAGGGAGGGTGCCTCCCTATTTATACTAATATCCCAACTGACATTTTAACCTAACAAGGATGAACTATTAAATTGAGAATTTTAACCTACCTAGGAAAACTCACAATAATAATCATATTAATCTTTTTGGGTACTATTGACCCGACTTATAACGAAGGGTTTACCTCATGACCTTTTACATCAGTGGCATCTCCCAAAGGAGGAATAATAATAATGTAAAGTAGAAGTGGAATATTCTTTGAAGCTACATTATTTCAAAAATTACTACATCCTTTAATGCTTCACAAGTGGTTGAGCTATTCTTTAGAGAATTTTTTAGATTGCATGGGATTCCCAAGAGCGTTGTTAGTGATAGATATAGCATATTTTTTAGTGCATTTTGGCAAGAAATCTTTAAAATTTTGGGAACAAACTTGACTCATAGCACAATCTATCATCCAAAAACTAATGGCCAAATAGAGAGGGTGAATCAATGGTAGGAAGGCTACTTGAGAAACTATGTTAGTGGGTAGAAAATGCATGGATCAAATGGTTACATTTGGGTGAGTTTTTCTATAATACTATTTTTCATATGTCCATTGCCATGTCTCCTTTCAAAGAACTTGTTGGCAAGGGGTTTGGGATAAGTGATATGTGCAACATTGTGGATGTTATGCAAGCTCAAAGACACCACACAAGAGGAAGATGGCACGCAAGGCAGAGAATAGAATATTTTATATATTTTTTGTGTCACCTTTTGTAGTTTTGGACCATATTTTGTGGATACTGGTCATTATTTTGTAGAATCGATTAAGAATTAGTTAGAAGTTGTTTTAAGTGGAACTTAAATGTAAAGGCGCAAGCCTAAAAGTATATGTTGAATTGAAAATGTTGATCGATCCCGGTGGAAATCTTGTTATCGACCCAAGATTACTGAAGAATATCTTTGAGTATCTGAGCTGATATCTGTTGACCTGTGAACTGTGATTTTGCATAGAAGTAATATTACAAGATGAAAGTTGACCTGAATCATTGTGTTATTTTTTGTTTTATTGTTTTACTATTTTCTGTAACTCAATGATGAATGTTATGTGAATCTATGAAATGGACCTATGATGCACTGTTTCTCTATTTTAAATGATGTTATTTTGTTAGGTTTTTTTGCGCATCTATATGTTTACTGCAGCAATGATTGAATGATGTGATCTATTGAAGAATGATAATGAATGGTTACATGAATGCATGAGTTGAATGATTTATTAATATTGCGCTAAGTTGATAAGTTGATGTCACATTGTCCTCTCCTATTCTGTAGAAACTTGGTTCCGTCAGCACTCTCTCGAACATCTCGGGTGAGACATCATCCTCTCTGTGGGTGTTGCCGAACAGGGTAAAACTTATCTGGGCTGGTGCTCAAGGAGATCGTGGTGATTTGGATGTCGATGGAGTGGGAACCCCTGTCGACTATTTTTTTTGGTTGGGTTTTTTTCAACAAATGGTTCCATTGTTGGGACCCTATTACGACTGAAGGAAGGACATGTGGCATCCTACGAGACCAGAAATTCAATATTGGTTCGACTAGAAGCTGTGAGAATTTATTGAGAAGGAAAATCAAAACCCTATACTGATGACAGATAAGTGGTTGGAAATATACATACACGATGGTCCACATGAGTATTTTTTCTTTGAATTCCTGATCATCTTGTACGAGTGGTTGGCGCGATTTACCTATCGCAAGAAAAAATTTCAAGGAGGTGAGCCAACGTCCTGGACCCCTGAGTTGATCCAGAAGTTACGGGAGACAGACAACAGAGCATCGCAGGTTATTGAAGTTTGGTTGGACTGTATCTTGGAAGGCTATATCAATGAGTTTGAGGTTGATACTACTAAGTCCTACAACAAAGCAGAAATGTAATTATTCAACGTACCAAGAGGTAGGTTCCTATTGTCTTTGAAATTATCAATTAAGATGCTTGTCTGTGAAAAGGGAATACTGAAGATGCACCTCGAGTAGTAGAACTCTGGTGTGTAGAGGCTGTGGATACTGTGAAGAAAGGGGGGAGACGAGTGGAAGGATAAGGGGTAGATGGGTGCAAGTTTCGATGAGGCTGTGAGGGAATCCCAGGAAGAAAGTGGTCTTATGAGGGGAGGAGCAAGTTTTCGACAAGAAAAGAGGAAGAGGACAGGGGAAGGTCTTTCTACGATCGAAATGCAAGACCACAAAGGAAGACTACATGGGACGAAGTGACCCTACAATGATGAAGAGGATGACCAGGCTACACCCAGGATAATGGTAAGATTGACCCCCAGTAACAACCTGCCTACACCTCTGTGCACTACAAAGCATTCAGGAAGAAACACAAGTTCCATATTGACTTGTCTGACGTGCCAACAACATTCTAGTAGTAGATCAACATATGTAGGAAGAAGGATAGTATGGCGAGAGACGAAGCGAATTTACCTTTTTTCTATGGGAATAGGACTAAGGATCCAAAAAAATACTAGTTCTTGTGTGAGGTAGTATGGATCATCAGAAAAACTGTAGATGATGATGTTAATAAGGGCCAATTGGTGACAACCCTTCGAGGTCATGCACTAGATTGGTACATGAAATTTGTACAAGTTCCTAAGAGAACTCTAACAAAGACACTGACAGAAGTAAGGGGAGGACTTATCGAAGAATTCATAAAACCAAAGTATGAAGCGTAATACATTACAAAACTGAAGCAAATTTAGTAGTATCCTAATGAGACTGTTTGGTATTTTGATCAAAGATTCAAGACACTAATGGAAAGAGTCATCTTTGAGATGAGTGACATTCAACATAAAGAGTGGTTCATTGCAGTGTTGCTAACTCATATCATACTACCACTGATGCAAAAGAATATTGTGACACAGAGATAAGCTTTGGAGATTGCCATGAAGTTGGAAGCTTCACCATTGGAGAAAATGCAATCGGTATGAGCCAAATTCAGACGCAGTTGGTGAGCTTGACACTCTAGTTGCAGGACATTAAGAAGGTAAAGGAACAATGCGATGACCTTTGGTGCACTTGATGTCATGCAGACAGACATACCAAGGATAATTGCATAGATTTACAAAACTACTTATTATTAGGAGAACCAAACCCATTGAGTTGTGGAAGTGTACCATGGTGTCGCATTTGTCAAGTAAATGGGTATCGACATGAGGAGTGTGGGTACATGCAGAAGATAGTGACGAAGCCGATGAACCTATACTGCTCATTTTGTCAATATTTCGAGCATGAAGATAAATATTGTCGGGAATACGACCTACTTTATGAGAGAACATATGACTCGTACTATGTGAAGGGAGAAGTACAACAATAAGAGCCACAACTGCAGGTGGTGGAACCACCACCTCAATCGCAGTATGTACCGCCACCATAGATGGAATTTATACCACAACACCTGCAATAGAATTTTGTGCCACAACTATAGTATAACAGATTTAGATGACTCTGCAACATCCATAGTATGTTCAGTCAGCACATTATGTCCAGCAACAGCCGAATTCCCCATAGTAGTAATTTTCTCAACCCCAGTACCAACAACAAGGAGGATTCTGCAGAGGATTCCGAGGACGAGGAGGAGGAAGAGGTTGCAGACCTATCCAATGTTATAATCATGGTGTATTGGGTCATTACCAGAGATATTTTCCACAATTGTAGTGTTCATGTACATATTGTACCGTAATTGATCACACAGTTGAGAACTTTCCATAGCTGATCGCGATATGGAAAGCCGAAAATGTCCCACAGTTGCAAAATCAGAACTAATTATAGAACTAGAATTAGTTCAATCAATATCAGTTGCAGAATCAAGTGCCATACCAAAACTAGTTTAAGAACCAAATTCCAGTTCAAAACCAAATTCTAATTCAGAGCTAGAATACAAATCAAAACATGAATCAACCCGTGAATCCATTGCTGAACCAGAATCAAGGACCAACGGTTGTGATGATCTCAATGGAGCCTAGAATGCAAGATGTTGATGTCAATGTCATCACTCACGGAGGTGCGACAACTGGAGAAGATAGTATGATTCCACAAGTACAGTTAGCTGGAAAGAATAAAGTCCAATTTGACATCAATGTGGAGAAAGATACATTCTTTGAAGCACAGGATGAGATGTGCAGCAACTATGGTAAGTTACCTATTTATGAAATTCCTACTTATTTTGATTCCACTTTAGAGGAAGGACCATTGCGACAGCATGGTACCTTGCAGAAATTCTTTGATAGTTTATTGTCACTGGAAAGAGATCCTGAAGCTCTTACCGAGATTGAGAATCTATTACATCGACCAGCTAAGGGACGAAAGGATTTCACGGTGAATTCTTTGAATAAGAAAAATACGAGCAAAGAAATGTGCATGAACATTCACATCGAGGACTATGAGGTAGATTCAGTCATCCTAGATCTAGGCTCAGATGTTAATATTCTGACAAGAAAGACATGGAAAAAGATGGGGATCCCAATGCTGAGTAGGTCTCTAGTACATCTACGACTGGCTAACCAGGCCAGATTAATTCTGATTGGGAGAGCTCCGCACCTTATGGTGGAAGTGAAAGGAATCAAGACCTATGTCAATTTTGACGTGATTGAATTTGTTGATGGTGGAAGATCCTGATGAAACAGGTCTCAAACGGTGAGAGGGGGGGGTGAATCAATGTCTATTTAAAAACTTCTTTTCCAAAGCACAAATGACATTTAAACAGTCATAACATTTTCCAATCATAAATGTATATATATACATGAGATATTAAATATAAAAATATCAAAAGATAATTATGTTTTACAAATAATTTTATCTAGACCTAGCTAGATGGAAAGATCCAACTTTCCTGCAAAACCCAATTTTCATACATGACCCAGCATGTAAAGAGGAATTCAATCCTCTGACAAGCTCCAACCTGTCAACAAATACCAATCTGTTTGTATGAACACAAGGTCCATATCAATGATAGAATATCCACCAAAATATTACATTTTTAATTCACCGAGATACACTTTTGATCTCTTCATGTCTTCATTTTTGTACTCTTTCTTCATACCTCTTCATGAATCAATGTGTCTTCTCATGTACTTCACAACTCTTCATCAAATGATGTATCTTTTCATATAATAAAAAAATAAGATTAAACTAATAACTTAGTCATAACTATATTTAGTTTATTCTCCATTTGTTATTATTTTATTACCATTTGTTCCACTAAAACATAGTATGCTATTGCTATGACTTCCACATATTTTACATTTAGTTCCCAAACTAATTTATCTCCCCTATCATTAAGATAAATGCCCATAAAATTTCTCCATTCATGGATCTATTACCTTTGCAATCATGCCATCACTCCATTACATTCACCTCCAACTAAATTGTGGTATTTTATTATTGCCATTCACCGATTTAGTGCAGTTATGATTGTATAGTAGGGTATATTCCAAATATGGCCCTCTAAATGATAAAGTTGGATGTACATAGTAGGATTCAATATTATTGTTATCATATTGAGCATAGAATAGTTGTATTGATTCGATTAGGTTCCAGTTGGTTTCTTATAAAAACTATCATGCCCTATTTGGATTCAGATTGGCCACTTCCATTATGTCTGCTTGAGCATACACTTTATGTGCACAATCATACACTTTAAGAAAATATTTATTGCAATGCAGGTCATAGATATCATTCCCGCACTCTCTCAAAAAGTGCAGCGAATAACCAGTGAGATCTCTCAGGTTTGGGCTTCATATGAGAACTTTGTTTGGATTAAGGATCAGTTGTTCATAGTAGATTACAGACGCCACAATCAATGAAGGATTGTAGCGAAGAAATTTATAGACTTTCCAATGACAGATTAGTTATTAACAACAATTATACGATCACCAGTGCGGTAACTTCCTTTCATTGGAGAAACGATTTTGTTGGAGAGATGCAAAGAAGTATACACTCAACAAAAAATAAATGACTATTCATGATACAAGCTTATACTTTAAATTCTTCAAAATTGATATTGAATTCATTTTTACCCCGATCACGATCTTCCTGAGATACCTCCCCCTTGACATTGAAATACTCTTTTATATTGGCTGTGGGCCAGATCACTTTTCTTTCCAGCATTGCCTCAAATTAACAGAATTTTCAAGCTGTGATTTTCATCTACCAAGACAAAATTCAAAGGTTTTGTATCTCCCCTTCTTTATTGTGGGAACAATTTCCCACACCAACAATAATTTCTTAAAGGAGAATGGAGATCCATTGAGAAGAACATTGGTATTGTCCACTAAATATCATGACTATTGGAATTCTTGTGCATGCACAAAATTTCACGGTGGTGAATACAATCGTTTCAAGGAACACAACATATATCGTTCTTACCTCCTCAATGCACAGGAGGAATCTATATTAACTACAAAGGTTCAATTGTAATTCATTTTCTTTGAATACCGTAACAAGAAGAAGAAGACTGAAGGTGTAGAATATCTCAACTGGATGTAATCTCCCTGGTACTTTCATAAGTGGGGCAACATTGAAATAATCTTGGAACTTTTTATCTTCCAAAGTAGCACTCATAACAACAAGCTTCAAATCTTGTAGATTTCTTAAAACTTCCTAATATATCCATAACACCATCATCATATTTTCCATTCTATGTCATCATTTCCTCCATATCATATATTGACATCAATGCCAACAAATTAATCTGCCATATTTCCAACAATCTCCCCCTTTGGCATTGATGGAAATACTCTTTATTTCTCCCCCTTTGACATCAAGGGAAAAGGGTTGAATGAATCCCTTTAATTTGATCATTGTTTCTTTTATCTTTTCACATAAGTGGAGAAAAACATAATCATCTCCCCCTAACTATGTACTTTCTCTGAAACCAACTGAGAAGGCCTTTTTCATTTATTTCTTAAACTGCTATATTTCTGCCATATTTCCAATAATTCATTGTCAACATTTTCCGAACTCTATCCCCCCTAAGAGAAGAAATATTTGGCCATCCTAGGCAATAAATATCGAATACCATACATATGTATTGGATTGGGAATCTTATTGAGATTGATAACCTTATCAATCTGGTCAGATGGATCACCTTGACCAGTTGAATCCCATTCACCATAAACAAACTTCCTTTCGACGTGTCCATGCATTGTAGATAGTCCTCGGAAGGCCCTACTTAATGATGTCCCCTGGGCCTCCAACCTTATACTTTTAGAGATTCCACCGCAAAGAGGCTCAAACATCACTTTAATTAGCTGCGGTGTGGCAAATGAAAATCCAAGACCCTCAAACACATGTCCATGTCGGTGCCAATAATATTGAGATGAAATTCCACTGAGTTCAATCTCAAATTCAACACACCAATTACTGTTATGTGATGGGGAATGTACCTTACACCACTAGAGAATTTCATCCTTTATCTCCTTTTTGAAAGGTATTTTCATTATGCTAGACATGACCACGGATCGATCTTCATCACACCTTTCATTGGCGTCCTCTATAAGCTCGTTAAAATATCCATCTTTAACGCTATCAGCGGAAACAGTATGAATCCATGCATGGATGATATCCTACCTATGTCTATGATCTCTTTTGTGGGAACACATAATGGAATTCCTACCCTTGCAATGCCTTCCAAAACATCAATGGCCACAATGATAGGGTCCTTTTTGTTGAAAACACATTGTGGAAAAATAATAAGCACATAAGGGAAAACTGCTTCCTCATCTAATTCCTTTTTCTTTTCTTCTTTAATGTTGTCAACGTAGGCTTTGAACTGATCAAATAAATGATAAATGATGTCTGCCATAAATATAATCACCCCAAGTTCATCTGCAAGCTCACAAGCCTCTAGAGTAACTTTCACGTCAAAAGCCAAAATTGCAACATATTCTTTCTTCTTTTTCTCAACCATCACACTAGACCGCATGATATGTTTTTATGCACGGGCCCAATATTGATCCCACTGACAAGGATACTTATAGCTGGGCTCTTTAATAACTCAAGTAAAGCTTAGAGAGATCCCAAATTTGAAGCTTGCACACAAACTCCCTCACCAGTCTTGTCAATCTGAGACATTATATTTTTCATATCTTGCATTGCTTCATCCTTAATATCTTCCAAATCATCATCAGGTCCTACAACATGTAACTAAGTTCCTGCTATAGCATGCTCAAGCCCCTATGCAGTAATCTTAATTCCCTACGCTTCCTTCGATTCCTTATGATGTTGGTAGGATCCCTTTATTCGAATCTCCTTCATTGGATGAGGATGTTAGCGAAAACCAAGCCGACTAAACTTGAGTTTACCACTCAGTTAATATTAAAAGCTAATTTTTTTCATGCCAACCTCTTTTTCTTTTTTTTCCATTAGTCTGGTGAAACTTGTCTAACTCTGGACTAGACAAGTTTATAAACTTTGGTCGGCCTTTCGACTCAACCAATTTACTTCGACTTACTTGTCGGTTCTACCAACTGATTTTACCTCAACCACTTTTCACCTCTAATTCGGATCACCTCTTCGACCTCTAATTTGGTTGACCTCTTCGACCTCTCAAGTCGGCTTACTCAGCCAACCTTGTCGGTTCACTTACTTTGGTCGAAATCTACAGAGTATGTTTCTTAGTCTAAAAGACTTAAGAAATTACAAATTCTTTTCACCTGTGAGTAAGATGAAGTAAAAATGAACACATTAACAATTGCAAAGAACTTATAAAAACATATTCCCAAATATGTAGGAAGACTTGAGTCGACCAATATGTCGTAAAACTTGGAACTTTCATGGAGTGAGAAATTTATGGGTTCTTGTTCTTTCATTCAACCGTGATTGTGAAAGACATTTACACAAGTAAATCTGGAAATAATATGTGGCCAACTAAACATGCATTCAACTATAAACTATTTCATATATATAACTATGTGGAAATAACAAAGATATTACAAAATTGTCTGTCCAGACTTGTTGGCTCACTGACTGATCCTTTTACAGAGCTTCAGCTCTTCGACTGAATCACTTACATAGAATCTTGAGCTTCAACTTCTCTTTTCTCACCCTGGAATTCTCTTGTGAGTTCTGCTATCTAACTTGATTTACAATTTCCTTCTTCTATTTATAGGCAACCTGAAAATTGCTTCTACATGAGTCGACTGACTCTCCATTAAAGACTTTAATAGCTATATACCTAACAAATTAGCTTCAGAAATTAATTCGACTAGATTACATTGCCGAATCGTAGACTCTACCCTCTTACCAGACTGACTGACAAGATCGTGACTGATATAGACTCTGACAAAGTCAGCTGAGAGTCAGGTACAGATCTGCGAGTAATTACTTTTTCCAACACTCCCCCTTAATTATGAGCAGATGGGGATTTTTAAAAAACAAAAATTACAAAATGTTTCAGAGCTTAGACATGCTCTGTTTATGACATAGTTCACTGTGTAGAACTTGTCATTCCAAGATAACTACATAGATACTGGAAAGTATCATTTGCTAATGGTTTTGTAAATATGTCTGCAAGTTGATCTTTAGACCTGCAAAATTCAAAACAAATTTCTTTGTTGTTCACCAACTCTCTTATGAAATGAAACCTTGTGTCGATGTGCTTGGTTCTCTTGTGAAACACATGATTCTTTGATAATGCTATGGCTGAATTGTTGTCACAGAAGATGGTTGTTAGTTCTTGATGGTTTTGAGACAAGTCTTTTAACACTCTCCTCATCCAGACAGCTTGACATGCAGCACTTGTCACTGCAACATACTCCGATTCAGCTTAAGAAAAAGTTACTATGGGTTGTTTCTTTGAATCCCATGAAACAACACCTGTACCAAAATTAAATGTGTACCCAGATGTGCTCTTCGTGTCATCTATGCTTCCTCCATTTTCACTGTCAGTGTAGCCAATGAGTTTAAAATTTTCTAAGGTTGAAAACATAATACCAAGGTCTTTTGTGGCACTTACATACCTCGGAATTCTTTTACCTGCTTTCCAATGTGAGTCTTTTGGTGACTCCATGAACCTTGAGATCAGACTTACTCCATACATAATGTCTGGTCGTGTCACTGTCAAATACATAAGGCTTCCAACAAGCATTTTGAACAGCGTAGGATCTATAGTCGATCCTTCATCATCCTTGCTCAATTTTAAACCTATTATTACTAGTGTTGGGGCTATCTTGCAATTATACATGTTAAATCTTTTTAAAACTTCACTTGCATACTTTGTCTATGATATAAAAATACCACTTTCACAATGTTGAACTTCAATGCCCAAAAAAAAATTCATAAGCCCCAGATCAGTCATTTCAAATTCACTTTCCATGACTGCTTTAAAATTTGTTATGCCAAAATCACCAGTAAATATTAAATCATCTACATAAAAGCAGACAATTAACATCTTGCCTTGCTCATTCACTTTGGTGTACAATGTCGGTTCACTTTCACTTCTGTGAAATCCATTTTTAGTGAGATAGGAATCAATCCGAATGTACCAAGCTCTAGGAGATTGCTTCAAACCATAGAGTGTCTTTTTCAGCTTGTACACTTTATGCTCTTGACCTGGAACTTCATACCCTAGTGGCTATTCCACATATACTTCCTCATCTATATAGCCATTTAAGAATGCCAACTTGACATCCATTTGATGAACAAGCCATTTGTTTTGTGCAGCTATGGCCAATATTGTTCTGACTGTATCCATGCGTGCAAGAGGTGCAAATGTTTCATTGAAGTCTATCTCAAGTTGCTGTGTGAACCCTCTTGCTACCATTCTTTCTTTGTGCTTCTGCACATTCCCACCAGCATATTTATTTATCTTATAAATCCATTTGACACTGATTACATCCTTGTCTTTTGGTACATCAACCAGTTCCCATGTCTGGTTCTTCTCAATGCATTATATTTCTTCATCCATGGCTTGTGACCATACTTCTTCTTCAAAAGCTTCTTCAAATGTTAGTGGATCATATATAGGAGAAAATAATGCTAAGAGAGAGAATGAATTTGGTGTACCAGCTTCATATATCTCTCTCAAACTTCTTGTCTTCATTGGTTCTATCGATGCCGACCTTGACGAAATACTTGATGAAGTCTGCTATCCTCTTGGTGTTCTTGTCGGTGTAGCCTGAGTTGCTACTTGTGTCGATGGTACTTGTGCTAAACCATGTCGTGGTGTCATGGGAGTCGACAGTGCTGCAACCGGTTGATTTACATGTGGTATTTGGACCACTTCCTCTTCCATATCATCATTGTCGACATTCGACACAATATTCAAATTTATGTCGACAATTTCATCTCATGATTCATTCTTGACAAATTGAACATCTCAACTGATTATCAGTTTGCTTGTGACAGGATCATACAACTTGTATGCTTTTTTATCTTGTGAATAACCAACAAAGATACATTTATGTCCCTTCTTGTCTAGCTTTCTTCTTATCTCATCTGGAACATGAGCATATGCAACAAAACCAAAAACTTTTAAATGAGAAACACTATGATTCATACCTGTCCATGCTTCTTGGGGAACTTTGTTCTTCACACTCTTTGTCGGACACCGGTTCATAATGTATACGGCAGTTGCGACTGCTTCACCCCAATATTCATTTGGCAAATGCTTGGCTACCAACATGCTACGTGACATCTCCATGATGGTTATGTTCTTCCTTTTGGTAATATTGTTCTACTGAGGTGTATACTATGCAGTGAATTGTTTCTGTATGCCATGGGTCTTGAAAAAATTTAAAAATTCATTTGAAACATATTCACCTCCTCTATCAGTCCTTAAGATATTGATGCAGTGTCCACTCTGGTTCTCCATGAGTACCTTGAACTGTTGAAAATAACTAAATGTATCAGATTTATGTTTCAAAAAATATACCCATGTTTTTCTTGAGTAATCATAAATAAAAGTTAGAAAATAATTGCAGCCACCAATGGATGATGTCTGCATTGGACCACAAATATCAGAGTGCACAATTTCAAGTGGTGTGCGTGCTCTATATGACTTTATGATTGGAAAAGTCTCTCTGTGCTGCTTTCCAAAAATGCAGCCTTCACAAACCCTCTTTGGTCTGTCAATCAATGGTAAACCTTTTATCGTATTCTTTGTGTGCAGTAGCTTCATCCCACCAAAATTTAGATGTCCAAATCTGAAATGCCACAACCAAGATTCATCCTGAACTTCTGTCTGAAATGCAACTTGCAAATTAGCGCTACCATTTTCTTTCTTGTCGAAGAGCTCGACTGTTTCTTTACTTTCTGCCTTGAATGCAGTTCCTGTCTTTGTCTTTCCTTTCATTTCAGGAACTATTCTCAATGGTAACAAGTGATTGCTTGTCATTGGCACTTTTGTTATTAGCTGGTCACTTGGACACTTGTCTTTGATCACACAGTGGTCATCTTCCATGTAGACTCTGTAGCCTTTTGTATCAACTATCCAATGCTTAAAAAATTATGTTTCAGACCTTTGACATGATAGACATCAGGGATATACTTACTCTCCCCCTGTTTGGTTAGAATATCAATAGTGCATTTTCCTAAGACAGTAACTTGGACATTGTTTCCAAGTGTAACATCAATTTTAACTGAATTGTCTAGACTGGAAAACAAGTGTAAATTACTAGTCATGTGGTTGCTGCATCCTGAATCTAAGTACCATATGTCATGTGGAATTTCTTGAACAACATTGCATTCGAGTGGAAATGCCGATGCCATTAAAATTTCATTTGTCGAAGTGCTAGTGCTGGTCGAGTGATTTGGGCTTTTCCTTCCTTGGTCATAATGCTTCTTCTTGCATTCATATGCGTAATGACCAAATTTCTTACAGTAATGACATTGGATTTTTTATTTATCAAACCTCTAGTCACTTGGCTGACTTGGGTTCTAATTATATCCTCTACCACCCACATTTGCAGGAATTCTGCCTCATCCTCTTGAAGAAATTCCTCCTCTGCCTCTAAAGTTGTTTCTCCCCCTACCTCTACCACAACTTATGGATGACTGTGCTGCAAATGCACCTTCCAATGATGTATGTGTTATGATGAGTCTATGTTCATGATTGATGAGTGAAGCTTGCAGCTCAACAATGGTAAATGTCGACATGTATGTGTATTCTTCTAAGGTCACAACCAAGTTTTCAGTCGACTTGAGAGGTCGAAGAGGTCAGCCGACTAAGATTCAGGTACAGATCTACAAGTAATTACTTTTTCCAAGAGAGGAGTCAGTAAAGAATGAATACTTGTGACAATAGGACCCTGCATTCCACACACCACAATCTGATCTCCTTCATGAAGCACATCATTTATAAGTATAACATCAATTTTAGTTCGAAATATTTTGTCGTAGACACCGCAAGAAACGTTTCGATTAAAATTCGATAACTATCCATCCGTCACCCTTGTTCTTTAGTCTAGCAAAATCATTCTACAAAGTTGAAAAGATGTTGTACTGATAAAAATCTTGTGATATTATTATTTCCTTTGCCTTCTTGATGGGAATTATCTAATTCTTTTTGTAATTCGTCTTTATTAGCTACAACTTCATGCATTGTGAGGTATTGGAAAAATTGGAATTTTTCTAGTTTAGAATAGAAGGTCACCATTGTTTCAATGTGGAGTTTCTTCTTATCATAAATGCATGCTTCACAAGAAACTCTATTTTTTTATATGCCCCAGACATATTTCTCTAAACCCCCTGCGTATCCTTCCTATCTTAGACTATCAAGGATAAAATGCAAAGCTATTGCAGAGGACCCTCCCACTCCTCGAAAATGATTCGAGAACTGAGGCTAGAATCACCTGTGTATCAACTCTTCGATGTGATTTAAGTACTGAACAGTCTCTTTGATGATTACTAATTCAAGGACTCTCCAGTGAATCCACTTTTGGATGCGATCAGCTAAGAGTTTAAGAATCCATTTAAGGCCATGACGATTATGAGCAATCTTAGGATTACATCTATGAATGAAGAAGAAATGGATTAAGGCCATTATGGAATTTTCTAGGATGTAGTAACCGAGAGAGCCTAGATCGGGCAGATTCATGAACGCTCTCCTCGTAACTTCCATTGTTAATATGCAATTTAGGTTTACGCTTAGATAACAAGTATCGCTACAATTATAAAACCCTAGGAAAACCATATCATAGGTATTTTCATTTTGGAGACTCATATTAACTTCTCCCACAATGTCTACCATTATTTTTTTATCAGGTTCTTTCAGATCAGAATATTTTCTTTCACCATCCATCAATTGTATCCTTCATCACTCTTTTTGCGAGAATTAATTAGTAAATTGTTCTCATCTTCCTCTTTAAATAGTGTTGTCGTTTCCTTAGTTAATTGTTCACTAACGATTGAAAAAGAAAATCCCTTTGCTAAATCATGTTCTAAAAGAGGATCTCTCTGAAACACATCCTTCACATATTTTAAGTATTTATCATGCAAATCAATAATACTTTGAACAATGGCATTGTCTCTTTCCTCTTACTAATGGACTAGGCTTAATGCATTCTTAGCTAGTTCCGATTTAACTAGTGTCGTCCCTTCCATAGTTACATGTTCACTAAAAACATTTGCTATCACTTGCAAAGATTTATATTTCAATAAAAAAATATTACTATTACTATACCGATCATATATACATATCTTAGTAAACAACATGTACATCCTTGATAGATCATCTATCTTCTCTTCCCTGAACAAGGCATGCAGGCAGCTAATTGAATGTTCTTTTTCCATAAACTGGGCTCCATACTTCCAAAAAGAGTGCATGTTGTATTGTATTTAAAAATCTCTCACTTCTATTTTTTGCGAATGGGTCACGTCTATTTTATGCAAATGGGTCCAAATAAAATTGGGCAACTACTTCCTCCTTATGTTTCAACCATTGTTCCACCTTATCCAAATAAACTAGTAAAGAATAATCTACACACCACAAAGCAAACTTTGGAGAATAATAAGCTGCAATAACTTCCAACATCGTATCTTCATAATCCCGAAGTCTACTAAAAACCATGAACATAAATTCCATCCTATAATGGCCAAATCCAATTTCCTGTAGATATTCTAAAGCCTTGATGGCATAAGGAATTTCATAAATAGGCTAAGGATCTAGGCACACAATTAAACTCACATAGAATTGTAGAGAATTAGCATAAGGAGAGAAGAAGAAGAATTAATGAACACACATTAATGAATGATCAATAAATGATAATTGATATTATTACATAGATAATACATCCTTATAAAGGAAAAAGGAGTTGAATGAAGACAACTCAAGCTAGCTCATAAAGCAGGCTTACTAATTATGATAAACCCCATAGTTTATTAAAGCACTTTCCCAATCTACCAAGCACCTCACGAATTAGCAATAGCATGTGTGAGTGATGATGAGTGAAGGAAAGACTTGCTAATCCTAGAATATGGAGAGAAAATAATGGAGGATGGGTTGGCAACAAAAGCTGCCAGTTTCCTAGTTGACTAGCTTTACCTTATCCATAGAAAAGCAGGATCAAGCAGAAAAAGTAGAATAAAGCAGATTCTACTGTAAAGTGCAGTTACCAATTCTAGATGGCCATAAAGTGGTCAAGATCAACCCAAAATCAGAAATAAATGATTCCTAGGATATATATAGCAAGTGTTGACTCTAAGGTGCAAGTGGATGCCAACTATATAAGCTAGTGGGTAGGTAATTAATCATTATTTGATTAATTATTTTATGAGTGGGTTTATTATATTCCAACACCCCCCTTTAAGCTTGAATTTATGATGATATTCCTGAACTAATCAGAAATATATATGTAAAAGGGTGACCATATCTTTATTGCTGGGCCCTATATGCATATATATTTATGATTAGTTCAGGAATATCATCATAAAGTCAGGCTTAAAAGGGGGTGTTGGAATATAATAAACCCACTCATAAAATAATTAATCAAATAATGATTAATTATTTTATGAGTGGGTTAATTATATTCCAACACCCCCCTTTAAGCCTGACTTTATTATGATATTCCTGAACTAATCAAAAATATATATGCATATAGGGCCCAACAATAAAGCTATGGTCACCCTTTTACAATTTATATTGTCCAAAGAAATGAGGAAAGAGGCAAAACCTCAAGGGGAAAATCCTCCCTCAAGAAAGGACATGAAAAGCAATACCAAAAATGCTAAACTGGTGGTGTTGCTACTGATCCAAACTAAATGCTTATGTCTGGAGGAATATTCTTCTTGGGAATAAGATAAATCTGCTCACCTGGATCAAGGACAGCTGCAGGATGGAAACTGGGACCATGTAGAACAACTGAAATCCAATGATGTGAAGGCAATACTGAAGGATCTTGAGACTTGTAATCAGCTCCAAGATGATGATATGACTTGAACTTCGAACCAGTAGAGATGAAATGAGCTCCAGATAGGTTAAATAATTGTCCAAGTGAATGTATCATGTCTCCATCTTCATTTACACAGAGAGGATGTGTGTAAGTGATCATGTAGGAACATAGAGAAGGAATGGGATCAAAGAGTGTGAATGCATGGGATCCATGGGTTGATATAGCTTCCAAAGAATCCAAGAGATCACAAATAAGCACAACAGTAGACTCATGGGAATATACTGGTAAAGAATCCTCTACGGTAGAAGTATGAGAGGAGGAAAGATAGTGATGTTCAAAATCTTCAAGGAGGCTCTAAGAATGAGTGCCAAGAACAAAGGAGGAGCTGCAGAAGCACATGGGATCAAGTATGGTAATTGGAAAAACACTAGAAGGACTTGATTTGTCTAAGCAAACATCCTGGAAATCACTAGGTTGTGCACCATCAAGAAGAGAGGCATGCACAAAGTGTGAGAGGTCTGGTATATGGATCTCAGAATCCATGATAGAAGACATAGAGAACACTGAATGTGTGAGTGAATCATCAATAGCAATAGCATCTCCATTAGTCACTTATTTTTCATCAACAACATCATAAGAAGATGAATCAAGATCTTCTACTTCAAGAGACACAGAAAAACGTGGCCCTTCAATATTTGCTTCTTGATTGAAAGAGGAAGCATTCAAATCAAAGAGAGTAGTAGCAATAGGAACTGTATGAGAAACTTCTTCTTCATGATCAACTTTATCAAAGACTGTAGAGGCTGAGACATCTTGAGAGAGAGAAATCATTGAGGAGCTAGAGGCACTCTCCACATAGCTAGAAGGATCCTCATTGTCCTTTCCCAAAAATCTATCCAATGTTGTCCAGATATCCTTTGGGTAAGCAACAGAATCAATAAGGTAGTGCATGCATGGAGAGATAGCTAGACAAATAGCTCCAATTGCTCTATCACAGTCATTCAACCAGTCACTTGGCTCTTCATAAGACTCTTCACCAGCTCCAATAGATATCTCATAGAGACCTTGTCTCTTTAGATATGAAATCATCTTCAGTTTCCACTCTAAATAGCTTGTGAATGGAGAAAGAAGAGGAACTGATACTCTTGAATCCATTCGAAGTTGAACCTGCAAAATAAACCTGCAAATCTAAAAAGGAGGATTAATTAATGAACTCTCAAAGATCTGATATCATGTAGAGCTTTGATATCCTTAGCTCTAATACCATGTAGAACTTGACTTTGAGAACCTTAGCTCTGATACCATGTAGAAATTATAAAGCCTTGATGGCATAAGGAATTTCATAAACAGGCTAAGGATCTAGGCACACAATTAACCTCACATAGAATTGTAGAGAATTAGCATAAGGAGAGAAGAAGAATAATTAATGAACACACATTAATGAATGATCAATAAATGATAATTGATATTATTACATAGGTAATACATCCTTATAAAGGAAAAAGGATTTGTATGAAGACAACTCAAGCTAGCTCATAAAGTAGGCTTACTAATTATGATAAACCCCATAGTTGACTAAAGCACTTTACCAATCTACTAAGCACCTCACAAATTAGAAACAACATGTGTGAGTGATGATGAGTGAAGGAAAGAATTGCTAATCCTATAATATGGAGAGAAAATAATGGAGGATGGGTTGGCAACAAAAGCTGTCAGTTTCCTAGTTGACTAGCTTTACCTTATCCATAGAAAAGCAGGATAAAGTAGAAAAAGCAGAATAAAGCAGATTCTGCTGTAAAGCGCAGTTACCAATTCTGGATTGCCATAAAGTGGTCAAGATCAACCCAGAATCAGAAATAAATGATTCCTAGGATATAGATGGCAAGTGTTGACTCTAAGGTGCAAGTGGATGCCAACTATCTAAGCTAGTGGGTAGGTAATTAATCAAATAATGATTAATTATTTTATGAGTGGGTTTATTATGTTCCAACTTTTTCTGACTACAAAAAACAAGGCTTCTCAAAAAGCTCGGTCAATTTTATTTGATTCTGGAACATATCTTTAGATAAAGTGCTTGGCTTCTTTTTTTTTTCCTTTTTTTTTTAAATGGACTTGTTTTTCCCTTAGGATCATCCTTCTAGCAGTGAGCTGTTCAAAGACAACCAGCTCTGATACCAATTGATGAAACAGGTCTCAGACATTGAGAGGGGGGGTGAATCAGTGTCTATTTAAAAACTTATTTTCCAAATCACAAATGACATTTAAACAGTCATAACATTTTTCAATCATACATACATACATACATACATACATACATACATACATACATATATATATATATATATATGTATGTATGTATGTATGTATAT
>LPNX010416967.1:288354-325114 GCA_001517045.1 Pseudotsuga menziesii
TAGATGGAAAGATCCAACTTTCCTCCAAAACCCAATTCACATACATGACCCAGCATGTAAAGAGGAATTCAATCCTCTGACAAGCTCCAACATGTCAACAGATACCAATCTGTTTGTATGAACGCAAGGTCCATATCAATGATAGAATATCCACCAAAATATTACATTTTTATTCCACCGAGATACACTTTTGATCTCTTCATGTCTTCATTTTTATACTCTTTCTTCATACCTCTTCATGAATTAATGTGTCTTCACATGTATTTCACAACTCTTCATGGAATGATGTATCTTTTCATATAATAAGAAAATAAGATTAAAATAATGACTTGGTCATAACTATATTTAGTTTATTCTTCATTTGTTATTCTTTTATTACCATTTGTTCCACTAAAACATAGTATGCTATTGTTGTGACTTCCCCATATTTTACATTTAGTTCCCAAACTAATTTATCTACCCTATCATTAAGATAAATTCCTGTAAACTTTCTCCATTCATGGAGCTATTACCTTCGCAATCATGACATCACTCCATTACATTCACCTCCAACTAAATTGTGGTATTGTATTATTGCCTATGTATGTTAATATGGTCCTGGATTACTTTTATCGTATCGCTTATGTAATATGTGTTGACTTCCTCCATGGTGCATATACAAAAACCCTAATTCACATCCATCTATGCTTGTTTGTGTGTTGCTCCACCATGTGAATGGAATTACGTATTAAAGAAATTTTCATTGGTTATTCTGGGGATTGAAATGTACAAAGCTTTTTAAACCCGTGAGAATAAATATCTTGCATTCATTGGTGGGAGTTGGATTGAAGATAAACTACATGATGTTTTGTAATAAGAGCTTCCAAATGAAACTCTAAATTGTAGGAGTGGTGAGGATTAAATAACCTATGTTGAATACCACAACTACCGTGAGTTGAAAACATGAATGACTCCCGAGGATGATCACATCGCTTACATAATCAAGATTAATACACTCAACGTTGCAATTTGTGTGCTATTTTAGATTACTACTTGTGGTATTGTACATGTTCATGTTATATTTATGTCCCTCTTGTGGAAATTGAACCCAAGTGATAGAACAATTGCACTCACAAAATTGCTAATCAAACATGCAAATTTACACACAAAGGAGACTGAAATTGGAGCATAACACTAATCTGTATTGAATAAATATACAATAGACAACCTTATGAAGTCATAGGCTGCTGAAATATATAATTACATGAGAGATTTGAATGCATAAGGATGCCATTCGAAATAGTCAAAAAGTAGGCTTACTAAATCTAGTCAAATCCCCCATAGGTGCATAAAGCAGTTTCCAAATCTACCTAGAGGCTCACGAATTGGAAAAGTCAAGTAGGAAAGCTAATAAGTGATGGAAATAAAAATCATACATGCTTTTATTAGGAGAAAATAATGGAGGATGATGAGGGAAAAAAACAAGTCAACTACACCTAGTCTTACTTTCCCTTTTGCAGGCAACTTAGCACAAAAAACAGATATGCGCTAGGGAGGATCTAGAATAAAGCAGATATGCTAAATATGGATTTGAGAAGGTTTCCCAAGTTCTCCATGACTTAGTTTTAGCAACTTTTACTTCTATGGCATGTGGAAGACAACTTGCATAGAGTGGAATATTGGAAGTTAGGCAAATAAGAAAAAAATGGATTAATTAATATCTAAGGTAGGTAACTATGGGTTGATTATTCTAACACCCCCCCCCCCCTTAAGCCTGACTTTATGAGTAAATATCAGAAAACTATAGGTCCTAGCAACAAGGCTTAGTCACCCTTTACATACTGCATATCCATTTAACCAAGGAAAGAGGCAAAAACCCAATGGGAAAATCCTCCCTTAAACATGGATAGTAAAACAAAATTTGAAAATATTGTCATCAATCATGCTTCACGGCATGATCAAAAAGTCCCCAGTAGTTATTTGATATTTTTGAATGTCTTCTCACAAAAAAATTTGGTGAAGATGTCTGCTACTTGTTCTGAAGATGCACAGAAGAGTAGGTGAATGGTGCCATCATGCACAAGTTGTCTGATGTAGTGCATATGGATCTCAATGTGTTTGGTTCTCTATCTCTAAACTGGATCATTGCACATTCAAATGGTACTCTGATTATCACAATAGATAATATTTTAAAACTCTGATTCGAAGCCACACTCACCAAGTATCCCCTGCAACCATAAACATTGAGTTGTTGCATTTACAACTCCTCTGTACTCTGCTTTTGTAGATGAGAGTGCTATGGCACTTTGTTTCTTTCTTGACCAGTTGATTGGTCCTTCAGCAAGCATGAACACATATCTTGATGTTGACTTTTGATCTATGTTGTCACCTCCCCAATCACTATCAGTAAACCCAATCAAATCAAGATCAGATTTAGCTTTGTATAAGATCCCATGAGTTCTTGTTCCCTGAACAAAGTTAAGTATCCTTTTGGATGCTCTCCAATGGATCTCATGAGGCTGATCCATGTATATTGAAGCCACACTTACTGCATAAGAAATATCAGGTCGAGTGTGTGTAAGGTACAACAAACATTCAATCAACTACCTATACAGTGTATTATTTACCATAGGAGAAGAACCTGCTTCTTCAAGCTCAAATCCTGAAAGGAAGGGAGTCTTGCTGGCTTGCAATATTTCATGTTGAGCTCATTCAGCAAATATAAATCATACTTGGACTGATGTACTTTTATTCCATGTTGGTATTGAGCAATTTTGAGACCCAAGAATTGGCTCAACAACCCCAAATCAGTCATAGAAAATGCATGGTTCATTGCATCCTTCAAGGAGGCAATTTATTTCTTTGAACTTCCTGTAATCAGAAGGTCATCCACATACAAGAAAATAATCATCAAAGAACCATGAATCAGCTTCAGATAAACATTAGGATCAGACTTGCATCGAACAAAACTCAATGAAAGTAGAAAGCCATCAATCTTGGCATACCAAGCCCTGGGGGCTTGCTTGAGCCCTTACAATGATTTATTTAACCTGCACACAAAAGATGAATTAGTAACAAAACCTTAAGGCTACTACATGCAAATATATTTAGTAATATCTGCATTTAGGAAAGAATACTTCACATCCATGTGATGTACCTCCCACTGCTTCGAAGTTGTAATGGCTAAGGCTAGCCTTATGGAGTCCATCTTTGCCATTGGTGCAAAGGTTTCATTGTAGTCAATACCATGTACCTATGAGTAGCCCTTCTCTACCAATATTGACTTATATTTCAAAGGTGAACCATCAACAGCAAACTTAGTTTTGAAAACCCACTTACATTGAACTAGCTTCCT
This sequence comes from Pseudotsuga menziesii, assembly GCA_001517045.1. NCBI lineage: Eukaryota > Viridiplantae > Streptophyta > Pinopsida > Pinales > Pinaceae > Pseudotsuga > Pseudotsuga menziesii. The sequence goes on from LPNX010416967.1 coordinate 291,689, forward strand.
CCCTAGGGGAAGATCAACCAGTTTCCAAGTGTTGTTCTTCTGGAGTGAGCTGAATTCTTCTTTCATGGCTGTTTGCCATATTGGATCATGTGATACATATTCATATGTCTGTGGGTCTAATTCAACCATCAGATAGAACTTCTCTGCAAACAAAGGGTCTTTCATACACAGGGCACTCTCAAACTGAGATCTAGTCCTCCTACGATCACTAGGATTTCCAGTGAGTTCCCCAGCTGGATGAATGGTATTTTCTGCCCATTTTGGTCTTGTAGGAATACTAGGATCTGCAATTAAATCATCATTATCAAACATATCAGAATCAGCAAACTCATTTGTCTCTTCACTTACATTCAATGGTTATGGTGGTGAAGAAGAATCTCCAACTTCAACTGCTGCTAAAGGCTCTTCTTGGAATCGAACACTCCTTTCAATGAAGGATTTGTTTGTGCTCAAGTTGATCAGCTTGTACCCTTTTGAATCTTTAGAATTCCCAACAAATAGACATTCTTGGCTTTGGGGCTGCAAAGCCTTTCTCTTTTCTGTTGGAATTCTAGCCCAAGCCTTTGAGCCAAAAATCCTTAAATGGGTCACATTTGTCTTGTTCCCACTTCAAGCTTCGAAAGGAGTCATACCATAAATATTTTTATGAGGCACCCTATTCTAAATATAGGATGCACATTTTATAGCCTTGGACCAAAACTTTGGTGGCAAAACCTTAGCCTCCATCATACAGGTTGCCATCTCCTTCAGTGATCTGTTCTTTCTCTCAGCAACACCATTTTACTGTGGTATGCAAGGGATTGAATGCTGCATCTAAATACCTGCATATTCACAATACTGAATGAACTCATACTTGACATACTCACCACCATTGTCAGATCTGAGGATCTTGAGTCTCCTCCTAGACTGGTTTTCAACCAAAGCTTTAAGACTTTGAAGAGGCCAAAAACTTCAGACTTATGCTTCAAGAAGTAAACCCAACAATACCTAGAAAAGTAATCTATGAAGGTCAATGCATATTTTTCTTGACTCATTGACATATGAGGAAATGGACCAGCAACATAACTGTGGATCAACTCAAGAGGTGCATAGGTTCTCTCATGACTAGCTTTCTCAAATTTATGCTCTGGGTGTTTTCCTAGGCTACAACCTTAATAGAATCCCTTGGAAAAATTAATCTTTGGTAACCCTATGACCATTTATTTTTCACTTAGATCATAAAGATACTTATAGTTAATATGGCCAAATATTTCAGCCAAAGCTTGCTTGCCTCATTAGCATGAATCAGAAGAGCAGAGGGCTTTGAGTAGGGTAGAAAATGTGAAAACATGTATACCTTCGAAGTTCGTGATCTACAACTCCTTTTGCAATGACTTTACCATTCGAGATCTCTGTGATCTCAACATCATCAGGGGAGAATATGACCTTCTTTGGAGACCCTGTGTGGGTCATCTAATACACTGACGAGAGGTGAGAGGCAAGACCTGGAGCATACAGAACATTACTGAACTTACCATGGTCAATATCAATCCTTTTTTTCCCCAAACTGTCAGTGAGAGAGTCATCTCCCAGTACTATTGGTGTAGCTTTTGAAATTTCAAGAGAGGAAAATGCCTCCTTGGTCAAACCATATGTCTTGAAGCTCCAGAGTCTATGATGAAGCTAGGTGAGCTTGATGTTCCAACAACCAAATCATGTACTCTCTCTTTGTCCTTTGAATTCAATCCTCCTTCCCTCTTCTTTGAGCAATCAAGAAGGGAGATGTTATTATTCTCCAGGATTTGGGTAAACATGTCAATTTTTTCTACATGCAGGATCTTTCAGGACGATAGTTCTTACTGTAGTATGCACACTTGCTCATTTCTCCTTTGTTCTTCTTCTTCTAGAAGTTCTTCTTGGAGCCTTGGGGATCCTCTTGAGACTTTTTCTTGTCTCTCTTTTGCTTAGGTGTCTTCTTAGATTTCTTCTTTCATTTTGAATCCACCCTTGAATCTCCAGCAACCAAATCTTGGTCTTTGGAAGGTTTGATGGTGCCCATCATCACCAGTTTATCTTGTTCTTATGTGAGGGATTCCATGAACTCTGCAAGATTAGGCATCTTCTAGGCTTGAGCTGTCAACTTGGTGGAATGGAAGGTCGAAAAAAAAACTGAATAGTCAGGGCCAAGCTTTGAGAGTATGGCCAAAACTAGTTGCTCTTCCTTCTTTTCAATTCCAACTGTTTTAGCTGCAAAACAAGGGCTTTAAACTTGGAAAAGTAGATTTGTATGGATTCGAAGCTACTGGGACTCAAAGAGATCAATTCATTCTCAATTTGATGTCCTCTCATCCCATCTATATTACCAAAAATATCTACAATATTCTCCCACACTTCATTAGGTGATTTCAATCCATTAAGATGGAAGAGGAGGTCTTTGGATATGCTCAGACACAGAAGACCATAGGCCTCATCCCTCCTGTTGTGCCATTTAATTTTCTCTGCAACTACATTGGGCTCTACATCAGTTTCCATAGTCACCCTGTAGAGACCTTTTGCTCTCAACAGTATCTCCATCTCTGCTTTCCATTCAAAGAAATTAAATGGAGTCAAGATGATCTTCTGAGATTGATCCATAGCTCAGAAACTGTGCCCTTCAATCAGTAGAATGATCCCAGTCAAGATGTCGAACCTACAATAGCAATATGGAAGGAGGGAAATCGATCTACAAAGGCTCCGATACCATGTGGAAATTGAACCCAAGTGATATAACAATTGCACTCACAAAATTGCTAATCAAACATGCAAATTTACACACAAATGAGACTGAAATTGGAGCATAACACTAATATGTATTGAATAAGTGTACAATAGCCAACCTTATGAAGCCATATGCTGCTGTAATATATAATTTCATGAGATATTTGAATGCATAAGGATTCCATTCAAAATAGTCAAAAAGTAGGCTTACTAAATCTAGTCAAATCTCCCATAGGTGCATAAAGCAGTTTCCAATTCTACCTAGAGGCTCACAAATTGGCAAAGTCAAGTAGGCAAGCTAATAAGTGATGGAAAGACAACTCATACATGCTTTTATTAGGAGAAAACAATGGAGGATGATGAGGGAAAAAAACAAATCAACTACACCTAGTCTTACTTTCCCTTTTGCCATAAATCTCACTAAAGAAGGAAACTTAGCAGAAAAAGCAGATATGCTAAATATGCTAAATATGGATTCTAGGAGGTTTCCTAAGTGCTCCATGCCTCAGTTTTACTAAGTTTGACTTCTATGGCATGTGGAAGACAACTTGCATAGAGTGGAATATTGGAAACTAGGCAAATAAGACAAAAATGGATTAATTAATGTCTAAGGTAGGTAACTATGGGTTGATTATTCTAACACCTCTCACGTTTCATTTTCATCTACATGTTGTATGGACAAGCCTGGTGTTCTAGTATTGTACCATTCACATATAGTGCAGTTATTATTGTATAGCAGGGTATATTCCAAAGATGGCCCTCTAATTGATAAAGCTAGACGTATATAGCAGGAGTCAATATCATCACTATCAGATTGAGCATAGAATAGTTGTATTGCTTCGATTAGGTTCCTGTCGGTTTCCTATAAAAATTGTCGTGCCCTGTATCTGGATTCAGATTGGCCACTTCCATCATGTCTACTCGAGTATACACTTTATGTGCACAATCATACACTTTAATAAAATATTTATTGCAATGCAGGTCATAGATATCATTCAGGCACTCTCTCAAAAAGTGCAGTGAATAACCAGTGAGATCTCTCAGGTTTGGGCTCCATATGAGAGCTTTGTTTGGATTAAGGATTAGTAGTGCATAGTATATTATAGATGCCACAATCAATGAAGGACTGTAGTGAAGAAATTTATAGACTTTCCAATGACGGATTAGTTATTAACAACAATTATACGAATACCAATGTGGTAACTTCCTTCACTCATTTGAGAAACGATTTCATTGGAGAGATGCAAAGAAGTATACACTCACTTACAAATAAATGACTATTCATGATACATGCTTATACTTTAAAGTCTTCAAAATTGATATTGAATTCATTTTGACCCCGGTCATGATCTGCCTCAGACACCTCCCCCTTGACACTGAAATACTATTTTATACTGGATGCGGGCTAGATCACTTTCTTTTCTAGCGTTACCTTAAATTAACAGAATTTGTAGGCTGTGCTTTTCATCTAGAGACACAAAATTCAAAGGTTTTGTATCTCCCCTTCTTTATTGTGGGAAAAATTTCCAATACCAACAATACATTCTCAAAGGAGAATGGAGATCTATTGAGAATACCATTGGTATTGTCCACTAAATATCATGAATATTGGAATTCTTATGCACGCACAAAATTTCACAGTGGTGAATTCAATCGTGTCAAGGAACACAAAATATATCATTCTTCCCTCCTCAATGCATAAGAGGAATCTATATTAACCACAAAGGTTCAAATGTAATTCCTTTTTCTTTGAATACTGTAACAAGAAGAAGAAGACTAAAGGTGTAGAATATCTCAACTGGATGTAATCTCCCTGGTACTTTCATAAGTGGGGCAACATTGAAATAAGCTTGGAACTTTTTAGCTTCCAAAGTAGCACTCATAACAATAAGCTTCAAATCTTTTCAATTTCTTAAAACTTCCTAATATATCCAGAACACCATCATCATCTTTGCCATTCTATGTCATAATTTCCTCCATATCATATATTGACATCAATGCCAACAAATTAATCTTCCATATTGCCAATAGATCCTATCCCACATTTCTGGGTATCGAATGGGCCAACGAAAGTATGGAAGTGATCAATTTTAAGAAGCACGTGATGAAATTTGAGAATCAAAACATCAAAGTCATCACTCTGATGGATCCAAGCGAAGGGAAAAGGTATGTTGTGCCAGTGAAAGATGAAGTCACAACAGAATTTGAGCCCATAATCCGATGGCTTCCATGTCTGAAATTCGACAAAATCATGTCGGTAATTCAACAACAACAATTTTTTTGTCGTCAATGGGATATCATTGGATATTCAACCACATGCCAAACCCCGTTGAATTTTTGACTCCCATCTTGTTGAAAATCCAACTTCTCTTTCCTGATGACATAAGGAATGCTTTGTTGGATTTCTGACGAAGACGTGTCGAATGCTCGACGACTCTTTAGTCGTTGCTTCGATGGTGAATTCTGGATTTCCCAACTTCACCTTGTCATTTGTGCGACTCTCAAGTCATCATATTTCCGATGATTTCTAGTCCAGAGACGTGTCGAATGTCCAACGAATCTTTATTCGTTTCTCCAACGAAGAATTCTTGATTTCCCAAATTCATCTTGTTGTTTGTGCGACACTCAAGTCATCAAATTTTCGATGGGTTCTAGTCAGTTTTTTTATGGCATCTGAAGGATCACTCTTGTCAGACTTATGGAAACCTCATCGGACTAGGGCCACAGCTCATCAGATAACCAAAAAGCTTCTGTATAGTTAAAAAAAATTATACATGTGGAATATGGTCAACCCCAAGCATAGAATATGGTCACACCAAATTTGTTATTGAAAACAACAACTTAATAAGAGAATCAAAGGACTTGGTTACATTAACCATCATAGAAACTAACAATATCCAACTCTAAGATTTATGGCCAAGACATACTACTCAGAAATATATATATTTGTTGGTTAAGTCCTTTCAAATGCCTACTCATGGAATGATTAATAGATGTTTAATAAGTGGTCAAAAAAATTTCCCATGAAAGAGAATCAAGATCTATACTCTTATATGCCACCCGAATAGCATTGATATTCACCCAATCACTATCATTGTTGCTTAAGCCAATTGCCAAGAATTCTGCATTTTCACTCACAACATAAATATTTAATGCCACTGATCCATATTCACTTATCTTGTTAGGGTCAAGAAAGACCTCTGATTCTGCTTCCAGATTTTCCTGAATATCATAAATTCAGAAAAAATAAATCAAATCATATATTACGTCCCCAACCAACATGCAAAAAGGAAGAAGAAGAAATAAAGAAACAAAGGAAGAACATTCCAACCAAATTATTAACAAATAACTGAAATGTGTTCATGCAACAAATCAATATTTCACAAATGACATTAAATTTTCAAAAAAGAGTTGATCATAATCCTTTAAACAATGCCTTTACAAAATACATCCATCAGTCTCTTCTCGGTATACCTGGACATACAGGACACTCTGCGCTTGGAGCCCAGAGTTAAAGAAATAGAAGTACTTATCACCATGTTTGAATGGATGATCATATCTAGGATGGTTAAAACAAGTTGTGATGCGCTCTCTTAGTTTCTCTATTGTCTCACAAGTATGTAGTATGGATTCAGTTAAGGATGCTTGTTTCTCAACAAAATCCTTCACCTCATTCGCATCAAGGTCTTCAATCCCGGCAGAAAAAATAATTGATATTTATCAGAACCTTTAATAAGACAAGGTTTCTCATCATATTCCATTCTTCAAAGGGAAAATATTTAATCTGTAGCAATCTCTAATATTCCATTTGTAAAAAGTTGTGTCAGTTTACCAACAGAGCATCAGTTCAGAGTTTCCCAGGATGTGGTTCTATGTTACAATAAACAAAGAAACAAGAAACAGATTGAGAAACAAAAATTAAGAAATGGATTCTAGAGGTTTGATATAAAATAAATGAAGAGACGAAAAAAACAAATCTAGATAAGAGGTAACATACCTTTCATATTAGTACATAAATATGCACATAAAAAAATTAGATGAACAAGAAAAACAATATTTGAAAGCCATTCAACATCTAGTAGTTAAGGTAAACATTTAAAATCTAAAAGATCTAGTAAATTTCCATGCTGTAGACATTAGGTTCAAGTCTTAGCACAAGCATGAGAGAAATCTATATTCGCAGTTAAGGTAATGAGTGATGTGCAAAATTTTAGAAGCGCTCCATCAATCAAAGCATCCAAAGCACACTAAAAATATTTTCAAATCTTATGGTTATGGTAGTAGAGTGAATAGTCATATAAACCGAATAAACCAGCAGTAAAGCATTAATTCAACCTGTAGCATGACTTGAATAAATTCAGGCTCATAGAAATCAGAGTACAAGGTACATTCATGTAGCCAAGTAGAAGAGGATATGCTACAGGTCATGAGGTTGTTTCCTGTTGGAATTTCCTATGGTCTAGAATAAGGATGTGATCAACCAGATATGAAATATAGGCCCTTTTTTTGAGGAAGCTCTTCCCATTTTGAGTCATCCTACTTAAAAAAAAGAACACATAGGCCCTTTTTCTGAGGAAGTTCTAATCTAGACAAAAATAACACATAGGAAAAGTCAACCATAGCATTCCCATGTTGCATCAAAGTAGAGTTGTATCCCCACTGACCCCATATTTCTGTACAAGAACATACATACTGTCATATTTGGTAACTAAGTCTCTAAATTCAGCTTCATCACAACAATTTTTTTATTATATTATGGTTATGCATGAACTTTGTTGTTTGGTCATTTTCATGGAAGCATAAGTTATTTATCGGTTGATGCCAAGTGGACTGCATGGCTTTTATGGAGTTTTGGTTTTATGATTTTGTTGTACGTTGTTTGGGCATTTTCATGGAGACTTAAAGGATTTTATGGGTTGATGCCAAGTGGAATGCATGTCTCTTATGGAGTTATGGTTTTATGATTTTGTTGTATGTTGTTTCCTTTGGAAACTTTGATAGACAATTCACCTGGCCGAATTGAATAGATAGTTGAGTTTTAGCCCAGTATGTTTTTTTCTTGCTTGTGTTGGGATGCCTGGAAGCCCACTCTATTCATTATTGTTTATATTAATAGTTTAAGGAAGTATTTAATCAAAACAAATAAATCAAACCATAGAGAAAAATGATATTTACAAAAAGACTCACCAGCGTCAACCTAATTCCAAATGAAAAGAACCTATTTCATTTTTTATCATCCTAATTCCAAACCAAATAGAATATATTTTACCTTTTGAACAATTTTCTCGTCTTCAAATTCCTCAAAGTCTTCGCTCTCATATTCCTTAGAACTGATCTCCTCCTTTCTAGAAGGGGCTTTGATGATCCCTTATGCATTCTATGCATCAAAACATAAAGCATTGCCATGAAAACCTAACTAACAAAGAGAAATAAAAAATTATTGACAACGAAATGATATCATTGCAAAGCAAACCAATAAACATGCACATACCTTTTTGAGTTTCCAAGCTTGCAACTTTTTTGTTTGGATGAGAAACCTTTGCTATAGGATCCTAATTACAAATCAAATTTACAACACAAATACCCTATTGTGAACCTTTTGAAAAGTATAGCAATGCTACAAAAACCCACTAATATAAAGTCATATTGTATATATTCTAGAATCTAGATATATAATAAAGACCTTTCCTAATACAATTATAAATTATACAACACAAAACACCTCATCAAATGATTCATCTTCATTGTTGTCATCCTCACTGCTTTCTTCTATTGGTTTCCCTTTGGAAACATTTATTTTCTCCATGTCATTCTCTTCCCATTTATTTTCCCTGTAACCTCTGCAATGTAAACATCATTGTCACTTCTTTATTCGAGGGACTACTTTGAAAAGGATCTAAAGTGTGTAAACACCAACCAGAAATTGAACTAACTACAACTGCAATATAATCCACAAATTCTAGTGTCTGGCCTAAATAATTACACCTTGACCTTAGGACCTGTTGTACCGAGAAGATCTTTATATACAGGGGTATCCGAGTATGACTTCCTGAAAATACAGAATCACTAATTTACATTTCCATTTATGAGACCCACCATTGTGTTTATATCTTTTGTGGTTTTTTTCACAATTGGCAGGAAGGGTTTTTCGGAATTAGTATTCCATCCTATGTGGTTTAGGGCTCGCTTAGTGAATATTATATTTTTCCATGCTACTTTTTATTTTCTTTCCACTAAAACTTGAGAACAATAATAGAGAAATGAGAATAAGAAAGAAGATTTCATATTCAAACTAAAAAGGTTCCTTGAACAATTGCTAGATGGAAAAAAATTATTCTTCTCCAGATGAAAATGAAAATCATAAATGTCTCCTTGGAATTGAAAATGCCAATTTTTCCTTCTCAAATTGCTCTACTTGTTGGACATTAAAATCATCTTATATCTGTGTTATTTATGTTTTGGGTTTTGTATAGTGAGAAATTTTCTTTTTTTAGTTTTTAAAAGTTTTACTAGGGTCAGCAAATGGTAACTTAGGGGTGTACTGCTAGGGATAAAAATTAGTGTATTTTTTAAGGCTTTTTTATCAAAGAAAAAATAAATAATGGAAAATGTACAAGGTTGTTTGGAATAAAATCCCCATGACATAAGGGATTTACTTCAACACACCCTCAGGGACATTCAGGATCTCAAAGATATAGATGTTTCTCTGCATACCCAAGCACCCAGACTGCCCAAACAACAGGGAGGGCAGTCCCCACATATAGAGATGAGCCCCTAGGTGAATTGTAACATATATAAATACACCTCTAATAATCATCATCATCATATATGAAAAATTTAGGATTAGTCAAATGAATCAATTATTGATCCTAATCTAAATACTAAAATGATTAATTACAGGCAAAAAATCATGATTTTTCCAAAATTGAAATAATCAAGATTAATTAGAACTAATTGCTAATTAATGGGAAATAGACAGTCGTGCATGGAAAAGCACCAATAATGATTGAAAACTAAATCTTTGGGGGGGTTATTGTTTTCATTCCCAAAGGTATGTGTTAATCAACATAATACTTAATTTTTTCCAAATTTATGCAAGGGTTTGCAAAGTGCATACTACTTTCCTCTAGTTCTCATTTTTTCATGGATTATAGAACAATTTTAGAAAACATAGGCCTGTTGTTTTTCCAGCAATCTTTTATGTTCATTTTTTTTCATTTTTTTCCCTATGTTTGAATATTGAAATTGGTCATTTATTTGGCAATATGCCGAAGGCTAAAAACCCATTTTGACAGTATGATGAACCTGAGGATGGGCTAAACAGAATGAAATTACGATGTAAGCTATGTGGAATAGATATGAAGAGGGGTTTACCACTTGAAATACCATTTGGCAAGAATCCCAAGGAATGATGTTATAGTTAGTAGCATCTCCAAAAATTATCCAAGATGCCATGAGGCTCCTCATGAGTTAGAAAGAAAGTTGAGTCGGCAACTTAAAAACTTGAAAATTCTTGCTGGAGGAATCGCTAGATCCCCTAGAGCCACAGGTGTATCCAAGATTGGGAATTGTGAGAGAAAATCCACAGGTTCAGCATTCGTGAAGACCTTGCTTGTTTTTGTTCCAAGAATCAAATAAGGGGCACAACCATCCATTATTAAATCAGTGGTTAGAAAAAAATGAATAAGTTGATAGTTGTGGCAAGGTATCTTTTAGAGAAACAAATATTTGACCATTTCCAGTACTAGTGTCTTCTCCTAGGGTCTGCTTGTTGCTGATATTATTATTGGTCCAATTGGGCTACGATATAAATCCCATTACCTATGAGAAGTAGTGGTGGTATACTCCTTCAAAATGAAAAGGCCTATATAGGGACTCAACTGGAGGAGCTGAGAAAATCATTAGGGGGCACTAGATGCATGGTATAGTCTGATGGTTGGACAGATGGGAAGGGCAAGGCCCTTCTTAATTTCATAGTAAACTGCGAAAAGGGCACAAAGTTTATGATGCATCTATACATGTTAAAGATGTATCATTGTTCTATTTTTAGTTGGATGAATTTTTCAAAGCATTGTGCAGCATGTTTCTAACTATGTAGGCATCGGCAAGTTGCTAGTGAAGAAGCACCCCACATTGTCTTTGAATCCATGTGTTTACCATTTCATTGATTAATGCTCAAGGATATTAGAAAACTCACATTTTTTAATGCGACCATTGATCAAGGCATGAACATGACCAAATACATATATAACCATGCATTTTTCCTTAGTCTCATAAGGTGGTTCACAAGGAACAAGGAGTTCTTGCACCCTAGAATTACACATTTTTTTCACCAATTTCATTTCCCTCCTGTCCCTTAACTATTGTGAACTGAAGTTGAAGAGATGTTTCTTTCTGATGAGTGGCATGGTTGTTGCTAGATCACAAACTCATAAACCAAGATGGATTTTGGCGAGTGGAGGAAGAGTGCTCAATCAACAAAATTTTGGTAAAGGTTCTTCATTTAGTTGATGGGGAAAAGCAAGGAGTGAAGGAAGTGTGCTCAATCACAAATATTTTGGTAAAGGTTCTCCATTTAGTTAATGGGAAAATCCCACAATGGGACACTTGTATGAAGCTCTATGGATAGGGCCAAAGAAGCTATCAATGTTTTCTATGAGTAAAGTTACCCAACAAATGATGGCCTTAAGAAATAACTAATGCTTTGAAAGACTATTGATTATTGCTAGAATGGGACACTCCATTGTCCCATTCATGTCCTCGAACCTGCCTTTTCATATCTGTGTAATTTTTGTTTTAATGAGAGATATAAAATTGCTTTCACTACCCCTTGGGGGACTTATGCATATGTGTGGATTCCTTTTGAATTGACAACTGCTAAAGCCACTTTCCAATGTCCTATGGAATTTGCTTTCTCTATTGAGTACATAGCAGTGTACCAAGATGATATCACTATTTTTTCGAAGAATAGGGATGATGATATTGGACACTTAGCAATATTGTTGACAGGTGCAAATCCTTGGGCATATCACTGAATTCAGAAAAATCATCTTGGGGGTATTTGAAGGAAAGATTTTGGAACACAGTATTGGTGTAAGGATTGATCCTAAAACAGTGAATGGTATCTAGGAGATTCTTTTTACTAAAAAAAAAACAAGCCATTCAATCTTTCTTTGGTTGCATCAATTCTGTAAAGTGTTTCATTTCCTATTTTTTGCGAAAATTGGAAGGTCTATATCAAATATGTTGAAGAAAGATCACGACTTGAATATTCCATTCCTATTTAGATGAATTGGAAATGGTACTCCTCTCATATATTCCTTTGTTTCCAATTATGTTTTTGAAACCTAATCTATGCCTTTGTTTCCAATTATGTTTTTTAAACTTTTAGTTACAACAAATCTTGAATACAATGAAACATTTCCTGGTTCTTTTTGGGAAATATTTTGGTTAAATCATCTTTATAATATCGAGTTTGAAGAAGTGAAGAGAAGAAGCAAAGAAAGCCTTTACAGATATATCAAGCAAAGTCTATGTTGTTTTCTTACAAAAAAATCAGCAAGGGAGTGAGAAACCAATTACTTTCATGAACAACGCACTTTAGCGGGGGAGGTTGAATTAATCCTCAATGGAAACACAAGATTATGCCTTGGTCAATGCACCTAACTAATTTTATGATCACTTTTGGAATGCTAAGATGGTGGCCTACATTCCTCATGCCATGGTGAAGGATATACTTTTGCAATAGGAGAGCAGTGGGACAAGGGATAGGTGGATCACCAAGATCTAGGAATAAGACCTTGAGTTAAATCCAACTACAATGGTTCATGGCTAAGGTTTGACCAGCTTGATGGCTGAGAGCATCCTTGATATAGTGGACAAGGCCACCATGGAGGATCTACAACCAACCAATTAAGAAATGCAATATTACCTTCCTTGGAATGGTAATGTTCAGTCTTTTCTTACTAAAGTGGATAATTCGTGAAAGTTCCTCTGACATGTTCAGCAGTTACAACCCTACACATTGGTAATTTTCAGTAGTTACAACCCTTAAAGGAGGATGACAAGGACTATTACATATCATGATATGAGGGTTTCATAGCTTATGGTCATCACTATAAAATTTGTAGAAGACTTATGGGTTTCATTCTTGGAGAATATGGTATTGATCCAACCTAATGCAAAGGGTTTTTTATTTTAAATTATTTGTTGAGTATGACATAGTGCACATTGTTGTTAAGTGCCCTAGTTTATCAATGTTTGATTTGCGGGATATGTGGACGGTTGACTCATGATTAATGAGATATCAAAATAATTTCATCAGATTGGGTGGACTATTAAAACCTACCTTTCAGATGTATATTAAGCCATGAATACAACCATGATGAGGCTTTGTTCCCAATGAACCCAAAAAGAAACTTGGCCCCACCCTCATACACCCAAGCTAAGAATAGGGTTTGCTAATAGCTCACCAGTACCATACTCTAATGCTACTACTGGAATGACATAAAGGAAAGGCTATATATATAAAAGTACTCTCTTGGAATTCTTGGCCTACAAATACATTATATCTATTTTTAAAAATATTCATGAAAAGACTGGATTCTACAGCTTACTAACTCATAAAGGTTAGAAGTTTCTTTTCCAAGTTATTCAATCATAGAAACAACCTGATAAATAAAAATATTTAAGTTAAGTTTATATATCAGATAGAACAAAGTTCGCCTGAATGTATGGTAATCACCATCATCAACTAAACATTGAGAGGCATGTGAGAGATACCAATAGACAAACAATAGGGAAATTAGGGTTTGCAGGTTTTGGAAAAAATGAGTAATGCAGTCTTAAGTTTGCAGATCTAAGGGGCAAGGATATGCCAGAAATGAGGAAACATAGAGGATATACAAAGGAAATGTAGACATAAAAATGTCATGGAATAATTTTTTCATTTATACTACAATGTCCATTCCACACCCTAGCTAGCCTATGGCACCACAAAGGTGAAAAAGGATGTATAGAATTATCAGGAAAATTTCTATAACTAAAAGGAAAGGGTAGGATTTTCAAAGTATACCACTATTGAAATTTTATGTTGGATCAATTGTTTGAAAACCACAATACTTACTTATGCAACATGAGGATAAAACATTCCTTCTCTAGACATTAGTCCCTCATAATTCCATCCCTCAAGTTCTATTCATTTTGGCATATATATGTCTATACTACTATCCATTAATTTCCAACAAATTTTATGTGAATCCTTCTTTTAAGTCCATGTTTTACTAAGTATACCAAGGGGTGAATAAGGAATAAGCTACCAATATTTTGGTTGAAGCGGGCTATAGATTAGTATGTCGCTCTTATTGTTGAACCTTTAAAGTATTGAATTGGAAAATGGCTATCCTCATACAAGTGGAAAGCATGCTTTGTACAAGAATCTTAAGTCTATATAGGTGGACAAATGCCTGACTTCCATTGCTAGTGTCAAACATATCTAACCTACAACATAAACTACAATTTTGTATGTATGGGTAGGGCCTACCTTCTCTTCAAATCAAGAAAAGGTAATCTAATGGGTGCACCGAGCATAATAAGCATGGGGTTTTATTTAAGCCTTGAGCTATGTCAGCTAAAAAAAACACAAGCAGTTGTGCTTACAAGTTGGTGCACAATCAACCCCATCAATGATTTATTAATGAACTCTACCAAAATTAGTTTTACAAAGTCCTTGTTACAGCTTCAGCTAGCACCTGTGATTAAGCCCCTAAAAACAAGCTAACCCAACTATAACCTAAGGTTGTTACCCACTATCACCTCAGTAATAATTTTTCTACACTTCCAGTTGGCTCTTGTCATCAAAATACAATATCTCTCACCAATAATCGTTGGTGTGCACACTAAAGATTCCTCGAAGACCATATAATGGAGAATCTGCTATAGGTCCATCATTGATGGTGTGTCAAAGATTTCCCAAAATAGACAAAGAAATATTTATCCTGTAACCTCTGCCCACCCCTTGTGCCGGAAGACAAACTCAATGTTTTGATGCATTTTTGCCATAGGATGGACCATATTTAAGGTCTCTGCCATGCCCAAAACTCAAATCAGAGATGCCCTAAAATGTTGTTTATTGTTGTTATGAAGTCAAAGAGACAGATGAAAACATGCATAGTTTATCGGCCACAATTGAAAACCAAGCCTCCTACCGTGGGCCTTTACAAACAAAACTAACCTAGGACTTATAATAAGGCTCCCAGAATGATTCAAAACAGTACCAGACCTAGATATTGTCTGCTGATGCTTAAGAGGCTGCGATGTGCTCGGAATGTTGATCACTAGGAATTATCCCAGTTTAGCTCATAAAAACTCCAATTAACCACCCATCATGACCTATGCATGATTTTTTAGCATTTTCCAATTCATTTGTAGTATTATCAAGCCCAATGCATGATTTTTCATAGTCACGAATTAGGTAAATAGTTACATCTTCTTAATTTTTAAGGCCCATATGGGGGTTGAGAAGAAATTTATTCACTAGTGTCGGACAATTTTAAAGTCTTCCATGTGGTTTAATCCCAAGAACTCAACATAATATGTATGCCTAAATTTTGAATCTTACACCACTATATATTAATAATTTTTTGGTGCCATCTTCCATGGGAAAACAAGGTGGAAGAAAAAGTTTGAAGTGGCTTCTATTGGTTCTTGAAATCATGTCTAGTAGCAAAAAGCAGCCTCCTATCCATATTCTGGGCTGACTTATGCAATTGAACAATAGTTCTGGGCATGTTTTAGTAGTAAAGAATGAGCAAAAAGCCAATTCTGGGCTAATTCTGTGAGCTAAGAAGTAATTATGCTATGTTCTGGGTGAATTTTATTGGTGTCCATTTGGCATGTCCTCTAGAGGACAACTCTATCATATTCATGGAAAAATAGATATAAAGCAACTTTTAGGATCCTAAAAAGGGTTTTAATTGAATGGATTTCCAAATTTTTTGGAATACTAGGAAGCTCAAATTTATGCTAAGTTCCTTTCTAGGAGAGTACATTGTGTCCTATACTATTACAGCCGAGTTGGATATTATTTCCTTCCTCATTGTGGTGGTAAGAGGAAATTCAGTGATGTAAAGGATTACTCTTTGTACATTATATTGACTTATAAAGCTAAGCCTTTTGAAAAAACAACAAAAAAGTATTTACTAGTTTCATCACACCTCCCTTCCAAGCATATAGGACATAGACATTTCCAAATTGAAATATTCATCTCTATGAGAAGAACTGGAAAACCTTCTAGTTATCTTTATAATTTTATTTCCTAAATCTGGTTATCTAGGCATAATTGCAACTTGATATTCTAGGAAACCATTTCTTCTTTAATATGGGTTGGAGACATCATTAAATAAGCTACAGGGAAATTAGTCCCCTTTTGTATTCCCATAGTTCTTTAAACAATCATTTTCTTAGCCATTTGCTCTTCCATCTCTTGTAGTATCTTGAGTCCTAAAATTGCTTGGCATTTTAAGTGATTCTAAGTTATAGGGGTTATGTAAGGCCTTCCATATATAAAATCATATGGAGACATGTGTAATTATGAAACCTATTATTTTATACAAATTCTTTCATGGAAAAAAGATATAAAGCAACTTTGAAGATCCTAAAAAAGGGCTTCAATTTAATGGATTTCCAAAGTTTTTGGGAAGATTAAGAAACTCAAATTTATGTTAAGTGCATTTCTACAAGAGTACACTATGTCCTCTACTATTGCAACCTAGTTGGATATGCTTTCCTTCCTCACAGTGGTGGAAAGAGGAAATTTAGTGATGTAAAGGCCTACTCTTTGTACTTTATATTAACTTACAAGGATAATCCTTTTGCAACAACAAAAAGGTATTTATTGGATTCATTAATCATCCCCACTAAGCATATAGGTCACATACATGTCCAAAATAAAATATTCATCTATATGAGAAGAGCAAAAAAACCCTTTGGTTATCTTTATAGTTCTTTTCTTTGAAACTGGTTAATCTAGGAAGAGTTTAAACTTGATCTTCTAGGAAACCATTACTTCATCAAGATGGTATTGAGACACCAATAAATCAACTATAGGGAATTAAGTCCCCTTTTGTATTATTATAGTTATTTAAACAATTTTTATCTTCCTTTAGTCTAGTCTTCATTAGAGCCATTTTCTCGTCCATCTTCTGTAGTATATTGTGTCCCAATATTTCCTAGTATTCTAAGTGATCCTAACTTAATGGGGTTATTACCAATTACAAGCAAAGGCATTCTAGAAATATTTGTCCTATGACAAATATTGCTTGTAATTGGTAAATGGATTAGAAATATTTGTCCTATGACAAAGATTACTTTTTAGACATGTCTATACCTTTTTTACAACACTATGGGAAATTATGGGTCTTATTGTGGCCTCAAGCAGCCCTAAAACAACATTCATTTCTAATTCTTGGATGATTGTGGGAAAAGACAACATTCATACCTAATTCTGGGCTGAGTGAGCTTCATTACTTCTTAGTATATGTGTAAGCTTATTCAAGCTACTGGTTATGCTTACTCCTTCTTAGTTATGCTTGTTTAGTATTATACCGTATTGGTTCTAACATTCTAGTTAATGAACATGAGATCAGAACTATTTCCATTATATTGGTAACATGTGAAATTACAGTACTAGTATAACCCCATGTGATTGGCTCTATTCCTATGATATTGATATCAAAATCAAGAGGTTAGCTTGTTACAAACCATGTACACGTGTAATGACTCTAATATAAGGATATCATGTTCTATACATTATATACATTGTTTCCCTAATATAAAAAGATAGTATATCCTACTAATATGTGTAATGTTAATGTTATTCTATTCGTACGGTATCCATCGGATTACTGAATCATACACTACCCAATTAGAGAGATAAGGCTAATATGGATATAAATACCCAAGAATCAAGTACGATATCCATAATGTTACTCTTCACCCTACTTCACCTTAAAAGGGTCAAGTAGTTCCATATATAAGCTCTAAGATCACTACTTATGATGAATGGTACATATGTTTCCATAATATATACTATATATTAATGTACAAGTAAGCAAAGTATCGAGTTTGTAAGCAACTAGCACAATGTATACATAATAATGAGCCTATTCAACTCTATCTACCATGTTATGTATCAACTAAGTATAAGGTTGTTGGCTTACCATGATTATGTCATAAGTGAATCCCTAATAAGTACACTACCCTATCACCAATATTTAACCAGTGGAAATAAGTGATTGAACGATGAGATACATGGTCTCAAATAAGGACAAACAATGGATCTGGACACTAATCAATAGGTGTGAGCTTAATTACATAATGAACACTGTACTGAATTCACTCTACACTATGACAGAGCTTGTATGCCTTTATTCCATAAAAGAGTATGGTATATTTACGTAATAAGCAGTGATAGGAATCAATCCAATACTATTGCTCAATATCATGGGTATAGAATAATCACTCTATTAGAGGCAGCCTTATTTTCAATTTTGGGCATCTTGTAGGCGTCATTTCATGTGCAACAATCTAAGCATCAACTAACATGTGACTTGAAAATGATTTGCAGTAGTATATATCTAAAAAGAATATCAAAATGATAAAAAACAATATAAAAATTATAAAACCTCAATATTTGAGTTGTTATGGGCAAGTGTGTGGGTAAACAGAGTGATAAAACCTCGATCTAGGTTTATACCAGCCATCTAACAACCAATAACATTAATTCTGGGCATACTCAAGCAGTCAAAATGTGATTAAATTGAATTAATGTTAGGTTTTTGTGCAGAGAGAAACTGAGAGAAACAAACTTGGGCTTGTTTTTTAGAGTCCTAAACAACTTACCTTAGTTCTAGTATTTTGGGAGGAAACATGTAGCTAAATCTTAGGAGATGCTGGCTCAAATCTAGAGAATAGTTTCCTCCACTTCCTTCATTTTTGGAATAGGATAAGACTGTCTTGACACATGGATATTTCATAAGCTTCTTAAACCTTCCCCATTCGTCTCTCTAAGTTTCTCTTTTCCTAGTAAGCTCTGGATATATTTCATTAAAAGAAAGAAAAAAAATATTTACATATGTTAAAATATACCGTAGTTAGAACCATCTCATGGTGTATCACTTTAAATGTAATAAAAATGTTGTAAAGAAAAACATTTTACATAATTATATGCTACTTTATTGTAGAGGGTCATTTATGGGACATTACAACATAATTTATTAAGGATGTTCCTTATGCGATCCACAATGTGCAAAATATAGGGTCATTTTAGGTCCTAAAACTCAAGGCAGAGTCTTACCAAACCCATGACATTGAGTCAACAAGAACAATACAATTGTTCTTTAAGACTTGAACCCTCCAATGTATAACCTAGTGTACACCTATGCCTTAAATTCATTCCCCATCTCTATAACCTATACAGGGATCTCTCATTACTAGCTTGGCTCCAACCTTGCAGGCTTCTTTATTCATCCTAGGGCATCTTCATTGTCTTAGTTGCGCTCGTACGTTGGACCTGTAAACCCTACAACCTCAAGGGAGGTCCCATACCCCTGATGGCACAATGGTTTATAAACTTTGCATTGTCAGTAATTTTATTTACAGTAGTAGATCTAATGTTAATTGAGTATATATTGATACATATATTTTATTGGAGATCAAGTTAGCGTCTTAGCTTGCAAGGAATTGTAGCTATGTATGTAGAATCCTCCAATAAGTGGGTCGCTCTTGAAGACCTTTCACAAATCTATTCTTCAACCCAAGGAGACTCATCATCTACAATGATAAATTCCATGTGATTTTCCATTCTTCTCTTTGCATTTCCATCATTAGGGTTTCTAGATTATTAAGGATACAAAATAATGCTCAACCAAAGGGAGAGAAATTATTGGTTAATTAAAACTAGTTAGTTGGTTTAATTTCCTTATTTAAATACAAATCATAAAATAGAGTAAGTAATAATCACATATAAAATCCAAGTACCCTATAAACCTATAAAGGGAAAAGTAGCTACAAATATATCTTCATCACCTTGTCCAAGCTGACCTTGTAAAGCAATTTACAATGGAGACATCAAACCTTTAATGGTCTTCATCTCATAAAATACCATGTGATAAAAACCATGGGACACTGTAAACCACCTACAGGAAACCCATCCTGAACCTTATAAAGATCAACCTTTCCACCCTTAACCAAGTCAAGATTAACCTAGCAATCCACTTTTTAAAATTGACTTAGTTATGACACAAAACTCCCTCCAAGTTACACATTGGATATATAGTATTTCAATATGCCAACCCCCCCTCGGTTCTATCATCTATCTTTACATATAGACCTTACACCAGTGAACCACTGAATTGATAAAATAAGGGGTACATATGCCTAATTAGGTCTTATCACAATATCCCCATTTACATTTTATTTTTAATGTCTTCCATTTACTAGCCTCTGTGTGCTTTTGCCACTGCTCTACTTGCTATTCTCACAATGAGAGTCTATATCCAAAAAATTCTCATGGTTTATTTTGAACTTTTATGGGATAATTGTAAGTGAGAACTACTAAAATTGAGATGATTCAAACATGCACATTCCAAGAATAATTAAATCACTTACATGAATCTCTAGGCCATATGCATTTAGCAACTTGATCACATGCATTCCCATGGTAATAATCCTAACTCTAACAACAATCCCATGCTATAGCTTAATTCCATCAATCCAAGCTCAGGTTTATGTAGTGTAAAATACATTTATTTAATCTTTTCAAGAATGGCATGGTTTCCTCAACCTCTAAATCAACCAGTGTAGCCTCGCTAGTCCCACCCACCCGTAACGGAATGATAAATAAATATCATGGACATATCATTTTCACTCTTAGATCAATATTTCAAATATAGGAACCATAACTAAGAATGTTCTAATATACATGTAATAGCTAGTATAAGCTGGGATAGTCAACCTTCTCTCCCACAACCAACAAGGGATTGTACACTCATCAAAGCCCTCAACTCGAACACATAGTTCAACAATTTGGCATTAAAAAGAATTGTTCAACGAATTAAACCTTGAACCTTGAACCTATTTCGTAACCCCCAAAACCTGAACCTTGAACCTATTTCATAACGCCCAAACCCAAACCCTAAACCTATTTCATAACCCCAAAACCCTGAATGAATATGAGAAAAATGAGACATATATTAGATATGACATAAACTCACCAATTTAGGAGGCATTATGTGCCTAGCTTGATAGATTGCAGCAACTTTTGTTCCTACCCAAAGGAGGCAGGTCCACAGTTTAGAACTAGAATGAGGCGGAGTCCAAAGTTCGCTCAATGATCATTGCAGCAACTTCTTTTCCTACCCAAAGGAGGCAGAGTCCATAGTTTAGAACCAAAATGAGGCAGAGTCCATAGTTCCCTCAACGATGAGAGGTAGATTTCATAGTCCATGCGATGGGAGGAGGTATAGTCCAGTACAGTTCACTCAGTGCCAAGAGGTAGACTTCTTAGTCTAGTACATTTCTCTCAGTGCCGAGAGGTATACTTCATAGTCCACTCAGCGGCAATAGGAGGCATAGTTCGACTCAATTCACAACGACGGAGTGAGGTAAGGTATGCCCATGTTTTTGTTTTTTGTTTTTCATTTTTCATTTTTTTAATTAATGGGTTTATTTTTTAATTTTTGATATTTAATATTTAAAAATATATATATTTATTACTAACACCTAATCTATATAAAAAATTATAACCATAATCCATTATAACCATTGATATTTAGAATTTAAAAATATTTAATATCTGATTATTAACACCTAATCCATATAACCATTATCATATATATCCCCTTACCACTAACCCTTAACATAACCTTAAATACCTACAAAATTTAACACTTATGACCATAAATATATAACCCCTACCACCTATAACTTTTAATGTTAACCCTTAGTTATTGACACTTATAACATCTAACAATGAATACACGAATAGTCTTCACACATTTAACATATGACCCTTATTCATTATAATCCCTTATTACATAACACTATAACACATAAACACTATAATCCCTCACATCTAACCCATAATCTCTAATCCATTACATTTTATCACCCCTAATCACTATAACTCTTAATATAAGAAATACATATTATAACCCTTAATGTTGATAAGTTCTAACCCTTATAATCACTTAATCCCCATTAACCTTAATCCCTATAACCCTTAGCATTAATATAGCCCTTAATAATTATAACCTCCTAGTTATGTATGCCACAACACCTATAATTGATAACCCGTATATCCTTTAGTCCATATAGCACCTAGACTTGTTAATCGATTTAACCCTTAATCCCTATAAGTACATCAAATACTTCAACTCTAAATCTATAACCCCTAATAATTAATAACCATCATAATCCATTTAACGACGATGAAGAAGATGATGGTAATGGTGATGATGACGGTGATGATGATGATGATGGAAATGATGATGATCACCATCATCATCATCATGTTGATCATCATCATCTTCATCATCATGATCATCATCATCGTCATCATCATCATCATAACCATCATCACCATCATCTTCATCATGTTGATCATCATCATCTTCATCATCATGATCCTCATGACGATGATGATGATGATGATCATCATCATCATCATTTTCATCATTATCATCATCGTCATCGCCGTCTTCATCATCATCATCTTCATCAACATGAACCTCATCATCATCATCATCATCGTCGTCGTCGTCGTTGTCGTCGTCGTCATTGTCGTCGTCGTCTTCATCATCGTGATGATGGTAATGGCAATGATGATGATTATGATGGAAATGGTGATCATCAACATCATCATCATCATCATCATGAATATCATCATCGTCGTTGTCTTCATCATTGTCGTCTTCATCATCATGGCCCTCATCATCATCGCCATCATCATCATCATCATCATCTTCATCATCATGACCCGCATCATCATCATCATCATCATCATCATCGTCATCATCATCATCATGATGGTAATGGCGATGATGACCATGATCATCGTCATCATGATGGTAATGGCGATGATGACCATGATCATAACCATCATCTTCATCATCGTCATCATGTTGGTCATCATTGTCTTCATCATTGCCATCGTCATCATGATGAAGATCATCATCGTCATTGTCGTCGTCGTCTTCATTGTCATCGTCATCTTCATCATCATGACCCTCATCATCATCATCATCATCATGGTAATGGTGATGATGAAGGTGATGATGATGATGATGATAATGGAAATGATGATCATCACCATCATCACCATCATCATCATCATCGTCGTCGTCATCTTCATCATCATCGTTGTCGTCGTCGTCGTCATGATGATGATGATGATGGTAATGGCGACGATGACGGTGATGATGATGGTGATGATGATGGAAATGATGATGATCACCATCATCTTCATCATCGTCATCATGTTGATCATCATTGTCTTCATCATTTCCATCGTCATCATGATGAAGATCATCATCATCGTCGTCATCATCATCATTTCCATCTTCATCATCATGATCATCATTGCCATCATCATCATTGCCATCACCATCATCATCATTCACATCATCATCATCATCATCGTCGTCGTCGTCGTCGTCATCGTCGTCGTCATCTTCATCTTCATCATCGTCAACATCATTACAGTCATCATCGCAATTACCATCATCATCATCGTCGTCATCATTGTCAACATCATTACAATTTAAAATTTAAATTACAATTACATTACAATCTACACATTAGAATTCAATTACAATTTAACATTGCAATTCAAATTCAATTTAAATTTTAAAATTTAATGTATAATTACAACTGAAAATCCAATGTATTTAATTTTCTCACATTTTGCATAAAGCAACATTGCATAGCTAACATAAAATATTCTAAAAACTGACCCAAGATTTTAAGGAAAATTCCAAATAGAAGTGTATATTACTATCAAAATAATAAACAGTGTGGAAACATTACATATAGTTATTATGGATACACTTCACTTAACAAATAAAAACAAATATTTGTGAGAAAATAGATCAATTGTCTTTTCAATCACAAAAGAAAATAAAAGATTCTCACATTTTCCATTATATAAACATAAAAAAAATATTCTAAAAACAATCTCAAAAGTTATAAGAAAATTTTAAATAAAAGTGTATAATATTAATATTTTATAAACATTATCATAAATAAATAGTATAAGTTTTAAATAAAAGTGTATGGTATTAATATTTTATAATAATGTAATAGTATAGTTTGATTTGAATAGACGTTAAAGACCACCATCATATATAATTTTGTTTTATTATATTAATATGGACAATATTAATGAATATATTTTAATTCCAATTTTATAAAATATGTATTTAAACTTGGTGATGATGGTGATGTTGGTGATGATGGTGATCATGATGATGAACATGATGACGATGGTGATGTGGATGGTGATGATGGTGATGATGATGTTGAACATAATGGTGATGAAGACGACGATGTTGAACATCATGATAATGACGATGATGATGAAGATGATCATGATGGTGATGATGATGATTATGATGATGACAACGACGACGATCAACATGATGATGATGATGAGGGTAATTATGATGAAGATGATGATCATCATCATCATCATCATGAAAACGATAATGATATTTAACATGATGATGATGATCATGAGGATCATGAGGATGAACACGATGATGATCAACATGATGAAGATGATGATGATGATCATGATCATGATCATGATGATGAAGACAATGATCATCAACATGATGACGATGTTGATGTGGATGGTGATGATGGTGATGATGATGATGAACATAATGATGACAAAGACGATGATGATGAAGATGATAATGATGATGATCATGCTAGTGATGATGGTCATGATGGTGATGAAGATGATGATGGTGATGATTGTGATGGTGATGATGGTGATCATGATGATGATCATGATCATGATCATGATGTTCATGATGGTCATGATGATGATGAAGATGATGGAAATCAACATGATGATGATGCTGATGTGGATGGTGATGATGGTGATGATGATGATGAACATAATGATGATGAAGCGATGATGTTGAACATCATCGTAATGACGATGAAGACAATGATGATGATGATGATGAAGACAATGATGATGAAGACAATGACGATGATGATGAAGACAATGATAATGATGATGATGATGATGATGATGATGAATATGATGATGTTGATGATGATGATGAATATGATGTTGATGATGATGATGATGTTGATGATGATGATGGTGATGATGATTATGATGATGAATCTGATGATTATGATCAACATGATGATGATGATGAAGATGATGGTGATGATGATGATGATTATTATTATGATTATGATGATTATGATGATGATGATGATGATGATTATGATGATTATGATGATTTATATGATTATTATTATTATTATTATTATGATCATAATGATAATGATGATCATTATGGTTATGATGATTATGATGATGATGATGAGGATCATGATGATGATGATGATGATGATGGTGGTGGTGGTGGTGGTGGTGGTGGTGGTGGTGGTGCTGACGATGATGATCATGATAATAGTGATGATCATGATCAACATGATGATGATGATGATGGTGGTGGTGATGATGATTATGTTAGTAACTCTTCTTTAAAAAAATAAGATAAATGAATAGGTCTAATTAAATATTTATCTTTCAATATATTTCATCATCTTCTTCATCCAATTCATCATTTGTATCATCAGATCCAGAGTCAACATTGTAAGGATTTTCCATATCATCATCGTCATCTAAGTCATTTACACTCATCGTGTCATCATCGGTATAATATTCATGGGAATTGTATGCTACATCATCTAATTCAACTAATTCTTGGGCATATTTTGCTGGATCGTCATCATCATCTAACTCATGTTGATCATGCTCTTCATCATCATCTTCTTCTTCCAGAGAACCATCTTCATTACCATCATCTAGGTTATACTTTACCGGCCCTCCCCTTGGATCGTGTCTCATAACAAATGACTAGCTCGCTTTACCTGGAACCTCCGAGTAGAATACATGTTCACATTGGCTTGGAAGAACATAGGGCTCCGTTCCTGGCTCAAACAACCTTATATTTACCATGGTAAATCCATTATCATGTTCAATAATAGTTCTATCAAGATTATGTTGATGCAATCATAACCTGTACCATTTGACAACGAATAGAACTCCCTTGAAGGATTTAAAGTCACACTGTAGAATATCTTCCAAATACCCATAGTATCAAATTTCTGAGAGTTCTAGATGTTTGTCACTTCTAGATGAAACATTGATCACCTCAAACACTGCAGATATCCCACAATATGATTTTTTCTTTATTTCATCCAATTTTTTGATGCAATACCTACAACCATTGCAGAACATAGCCTTATGGTGTTTTACCTGCAACAAGCAATACACGAAAAGATTACACAATGATTAAATAGTTATGCAGCAATACATGGAAAAGAACAACATGTACATCAAAATGTAATTTGCAAAATAAAATATTTAGAGTGATTGATTAATATGCTTTCCATTTTATCTTTTAAACCATATGCTAAATTGATGTCCCTTTCTGTAATATTTCTATCTCCATTGCGATGTGCTACTTTTACCAATGAAACCACACCTTCCTATGATATTCCATGGCCCGATTGTTCTAATCATTCAATACATACCTTCATCCAGTCAAGATTGTTTGTGATGTATAAATGAATTGCATCCCATTCTCGACCAACTAATTGATGACAATAATCATTAAAATGAAAGACAGATGTAAATTTTCTGAACAAAGTATATGCTCTTAATTGTTGAAATATTGTAACTTTGAAGAATATTCTATATGTATCTTTTGTGGTCCCCGATGGTCCTATCGGGAGAACCACTTGTATTACTTTGTACCCCGATGCTTCTAATCGGAAGAACTAATAAGATTCATGAGGTAGTCCCCTCTAATTGTAAAGGTGGGTCATTAGCACCCCAGTATGGTTACTTGAGCCTGCATGTGTAACTCGAGCCTACATGATTTAACTCGAGCCTACATGTCGAATGAGTTAGTTAAAGTGAACGGATGAATATAAATAGAGGTGTGGTGCTCCTCATTTGAGACACACACTCTCACTTGTATAGTGCATTAGTGGAGAAGAGAAGAGTAGCAGGAGAAGGAGGAGGATCAGGCTTTGATCTCCTTGTTGGTTTTATCTTTTACGTTTTTGGGGCATCTATATTGAGGAAGCTTTTGCTGGGTTTTTCCCTTTAGGGTTTTTCCAGGATAAATATGTGTTGTTATTGTGATGTTGTTTCTTTCAGTGATCCTATTTATATTCTTTTGTTATGAAAATTAAATGAAATACTGATGTCTTAGCTAATCATATGAAAATTTAACATGGTATCAGAGCTAACCTGAACATGATAGCTTTCACAAGGAAAAATAGCCCTCTCTCTCTCCCTGGAAGAAATTAGGGCTTCTTGCATAAGAAGAATTTTTGAGTGAGCCTGGCATAGGATTTCTCTCCTCATGAAAATCGAAGTTTAGAGACCTGGATCAAGATTTTTGGTTGGGTGAAACTCTGGGAAATTCAAACCCTAGTTTGACCCCGAGCCAGAAAAACCCTAAATACTAAAACTGCTAAGTTTTGATACATTCGCTATATCTCGATATTGGAGAAGGTTCAGGAGCTGAAAATGTCAGAGACCGAAGATAAACTCCTTCTGTACATTTTTTCCAAAATTCAGATTCATATTCTCTATATTCTGGGAGATATGATCCCTCCAAGTTATGGTTCCATCCTCTTCCAGAATTCATCCCTAAACAGGACACCTGGAGAAAATTACTATAGACTGGGATACCTAGGTCCAAATGGAATTCCTGAAGATGTTCCAAAAATAGAACAGACTTTAATTTCTATAGTATGAATATTAGACTCAGAATATGAACCAGTGACACGTGGCATGCCGTACAACTTCGCTATTCTGAACAGTCCTGTAACAGGTCACCCTGGGAAAATGGTCATAAATCCCAATTGGTGAAACAAATTATGTTTAAAATTGTGGTGTTGGATCAGGGACATAATAGGTTACCTCAGTGAGAAATTTTAGACATAAATAAGTATTAATTTCGGATATATCACAGAAACAGTGACAGGAATTTCTGCAGAAGAAATTGGAAAACTAGGGCTTCCTGTTCCGGGAGCTTCCCTCCACTGTTTTCAGAAAAGGAGTACATTGGACAGATCCATTTTAAGAGATATATATTTCTATACAATCAGATCTGAAATATTCTAAGTTTTGAAAATTAGGGTTTCTCTGACAAGCCCTAGATCAGCCAGCGCTGGAAGCAGGACGGACACCTCAAATCGGTAAGATCTAATCTTTTGCTATTTGCATTTGAGGTTCTCATTTCAAAGTGATATATCACATCAGCTTGGTGATAAGCTTGGTAAATTTCACAACTTCCAAGCATGGAAGTATTTGATCTCTTTGAATAAAATGAATTGGACACCTACATGAGTAGAGAGGTTCCAATTCCATACGAAGATGAGGCTCAAATCCTTACACAAGAAGAACTTGCTCAAGGCCAAGAAGATCATTGTTGATTCAATCACGGATCAACTTATACCACAAGTGTCTTGCCTAAAGACACCAAAGATGTTTGATTCCTTGATCAAGCTATTTGAAGATAAGAACTTAAGTCAGGAGATGGCTTTGAGAAAGCACTTGAAGAATGTGAAGATCCAGAATGCAGAACAACTTGAAGCGGTAGAAGAAGAAGTATGCAGAAGTGGTGATAGCCACCTTGAATGGATTCCCAAGATCATGGGATTCATTCATGTGAAGAATGTATGCCAGAATTAAGTGATTACTTTCAGCTCAACTAATAAGAAGAGAAGAAGAAGATGGGAGCAATTGAAGATCAAGCTCTCACCATTCAAAGAAGATCCCTCAAGCAATGAGGAATATGAAAAACTCAATTCTTGAAGAACCTCTTATTCATCTTATCATTTGGATAAGAAATGATGATTTCATGAATGAAGAAGATGATAAAGCAGAATGATTAAGATGGAATCTACCCATGAAAAAAATAAAAGATAAGTATTCAATTGCCATTTCATGATATTGTTTTGTTATACATTTGATTGTATTCAGTTGATGTGTTATGCATGATAGATTGTTTACATTAATACTACTAATATGCATATGATGGGTAAGTAGCTCATGGCGCTATACAACTCTCCAGTGCTACTTATCAAAACTCTTTGCTGACATATTGGATTATTGCACAATCTCAATGATGTCATGGTAGATATGGAAGGCATATAGAAAGTTTCTGTGAGATATGGATGAATGTTGTATTGGCTAAATAGTTGCATGATGCATAAGAATTTGTCGTTATGCATATGTTTTATGAAATAGTTCTAACCATGCAACTGGTGCATTTGAATTGTAGGAAAGGTCATGTACAACCTCCTATAAGAAAAGAAGGACGAGACTTGTTCCGAAGAACAAGTGATGGCAAATCAATAAACATGAATCTAAAGTTCCCAGGGTCAGAGACACCATGACAGAAGAAAGAGCTTCAGAGAGCGGTAGATCCACCTCAAAGGATGGAGACCACCATGGGTATGAGAGATAACTCAAGATGAAGAAAAGAATGCCATGAAAGAAACTATGATCAAATAATAACATTTGATCATGGGGAATGATGTATATGATATGATTTTGAGACATAAAGGGAAGTACATGTTAGTTTTTTCAACATTTAAGCTAGCATTATGATAAGATCTTTTCACTGAGAGAATAACAAGCACAACAATCACATAAGCATATCACAAGAGACAAGAGACACAAAGCTTTTTAGGAGGGGAAACCATAAATGGAGAAAACCCCTCAACTTCCTCTAAGATAGTATCACCACAAGATGTGATCCCAAAACAGTAAGATTACCTCCCAACATAATAGCAGCCTTCTGTCTTCTGTCAAGCCAAAGATTTCCTTCTCCAAAAGTGCGCCACACTTGAGAGAGCAAGAGAGCTAAGTCACAAGTGATAAATAGAGAGACTCTCACTCTCTATTTATATTCTTCCGTTGACTTGAAGTGCACTCAACCTAATAATTACTAATCGAGCCTACACCTTAATTAGTGTATAATAACTCAAGTGCCCCTAAACTGTGGGGACTTACCTAATGACTTGATATGACTTGTTTACATTATTAATCCTCCCGATCAGAACATCGGGGCATGACCACATGACTCAAATACATAATAGAAACATCCCGGAATAAACATCGGGTTACAATATATGAAATATATAGAAGAATACATTCCGAAGTTACATATACATCAACACTCCCTCTTAACTAGGAAGGTATTCTTTCGACACAATTTTCAGCACTGGTCTTCTTCTCTGTATCACTGGATCATGTTCGTCTGCAAGTCATCTCTATCATCAAGTCTTCTTCATATTCAAGTCATCTTCATCTTCAAGTCATCTGGATTTGGATCATCTCTCGATCTAGATCTCTCGGAGTCATCATAACTGGATCTGGATCATCACTCGATTTGGATCTCCTCTAGTCATCATCAAGTGTGTACTATCTCGTCATAGGAAGTTCTACAGAGCCAGCCCTTTTTCATGCTGGATGTAGGCCTACCCTCATGTAGGTCTTCTCCCAGCACTTACATCTGACCTGCTCGTCAGAAAGGTACGCCCAGCACTTATATCTGATCATGTAGTAAACTACAATCCCATCAGAAGGGCCCATCACTCACATTCACTAGCATGGTAGGCACAATCAACTACCATCTGTGAAATGGCTCAGCACTTACATCTGACCTACTCGTCAGAAAGGCCCTTCCATCTAGACAAGAACACATCCTATCATAGTGATGGAAGACTCCCACCCAGACAAGAACCAATCCTATCACAGTGGTGGAAGATTTCTCCACTTTCATCCAGACAAGAACCAATCCTATCACAGTGATGAAAGACTCCCACCCAGACAAGAACCAATCCTATCACAGTGGTGGAAGATTTCAGCACTTACATCTGACCTACTCCTCAGAAAGGCCCATCCATCCAGACAAGAACACATCCTATCATAGTGATGGAAGACTCCCACCCAGACAAGAACCAATCCTATCACAGTGGTGGAATATTTCCTACACTTACATCCATCCAGACAAGAACACATCCTATCATAGTGATGGAAGACTCCCACCCAGACAAGAACCAATCCTATCACAGTGGTGGAATATTTCCTACACTTACATCCATCCAGACAAGAACACATCCTATCACAGTGATGGAAAGGCTTGCACTCACATCTGATCCTACAAGAACACATCTCCGTAGTCATATCAGAATGGCCTCCAGTCCTCCTCGACTGAGCTACATGGTAACTGACCATGCGCCTCCACTCTCCCGGAGAGTGGCAATTGCCCTTACATCCGACCTGCTCGTCAGAATGGCCAGCACTCACATCTGTCATGGGAGGAACTTAATCCTTTAGCCATGACCAGAATGGCTATGCCCTTACATCTGACCTGCTCGTCAGAATGGCATAATCCCACCTAATTATGGAAGACTCTCAACCACAATGAAGAGATATTTCTGCACTTACATCTGACATGGAAGGAACTAAATCCTTTAGCCATGAACAGAATGGCATATCCCTTACATCTAACCTACTCGTCAGAATGGCTCTCAATCTCAGCACTCATATCAGTCATGGAAGGAACCAATCCTCTCACCATGACGGAATGGCTCAGCCCTTACATCTGACTTGCTCGTCAGAATGGCTTTGGATCTCTAGCACTCATATCTGACATGGAAGGAACTAAATCCTCTCACCATGACAGAATGGCTCAGCCCTTATATCTGACCTGCTCGTCAGAATGGCTTTGGGACACATCATTGTCTCTGGGAGGAAGCCTCGATATGGAGAACACCAAGTCTCTCTCTGAAGTACTCGAACTTCAGCCTCGCCAATGGCTTCGTCAATACATCAACTATCTGTTCCTCCGTCGCAACATACAGGAGCTTCACTGCTCCTCTCTGCACCATATCCCTGATATAGTGATCTTTGATCTCAATATGCTTCGACCTGTCATGGAACATAGGATTCTCTGACAACTTCATGCAACTTTGGTTGTCACAATGTATACAAGTAGCATCCAACTAGAGATCAAATATATCAGACAGTAGCTTCCACAGCCATACTGCCTCACAACTAGCTGAACAAGCTGCGACATACTCTGCTTCAGCTCTACTCAGTGCCACACAGGATTGCTTCCTACTAAACCAAGAGATCACACCTGATCCCATACTGAAGCAACATCCCAAAGTACTCTTCCTGTCGATGGCACTGCCTGCCCAATCTGAATCAACATAACCCTCTGGGTTAATCTTCTGATTCGCATCATACTTGAGTCCATAATCAACTGTACCCCTGCATGCTTTGCAACCATCAGGTGAACATGTCTCAATGTGTTCACAGCAAAGCAAATATCTGGTCTCAGGTACATCAAGGACCCAATCATCTGACGATACATCGTAGCATCAACCAACTCTGAAGAAGCATCACTCAATAGCTTCAGGTTCGATGCCATAGGTGTAGCCATGCAATCCATCATCCTGAACGTCTTCAGGATCTCTACTGCATACTTCCCTTGTCCAAGGAAGATTCCATCTGTATTCTGCCACACCACCATACCTAGAACAATAGTGCATCGACACATAACAGGAGCATCACTGGTCTTCCACCTTCAACCTTGGATCAAAGGTTGGAATCCACTTTACTCTCAGTAAAGCCTAGAATCATCAGTAATCTGCCCATCCTGTCGTACCATGTCGAACCTCAGGATCTTCTATAGTCACTTCCTCTGAAGCAGAGCATCATACTCCCTCTGTCTTCCATACTCTATGCACTGAAACATTCTATACTGGAGTGACAAGTAGTATCCATCTAGGATGGCTGGATACTAAGATCCTCTATCTTGAACTTCTTCAAAATTTCATCTTGCACCCATCTGTGAGCTTGTCATTCTCTATCAACCTTGTAGCAAAGGTTAAGATATTCATCAAGCTCATCATGTATGTGATATCCCATGGGTGTCTTCTGTACAAGGCCTTCTTTCATTTGCACACATGATTATGCATGTCATGTGACTTCACTTCTATTAGCTGTAAATGTTTCTTCGTAGACTATGCCTTCTCTTCGTGAGAAGCCTCATGCTACGAGTCTTGTTTTGTATCCCACCATGTTTCCATCTACTGCATGATGGAACTATGAACTTCTCTTCAAGTCTCAATACTGTTCCCTGACATCATTCTTCTTGAACTGGAAGGTTCTGCATCAATGATGTCACTGCATTCATCATATTATTCTTTGTTTTGAAACTGTCATCACTTGTTCTTCGGAATAAGTCTTCATTCTTCTTTGCTTGTAAGTGATTATGTATGCGATATTTCCTACAAGTCAAATGCAATTGTATGGTTAGAAACATTTCATAAGGAATATTTATA